>VYZX01008644.1:161583-280149 GCA_013401335.1 Brachypteracias leptosomus | reverse complement strand
CCTTATAATAGGATCCAGTAATTCATCCTCAGCATGGGCTCTGTGTCTGTTCTCTCTGGAATATCCCAGGGATGGGTTAGTAATCCATCACAGGGAGATAGTGGAGATACTCCTCTTTGTCTTCCCCCCAGGTGACTTCAGGGCAGCCAAGGTACTTCCACCACCTGAGCTACACAGAGACTGGCCTGGTGTGCGCAGTCTCTGAGGGGAGGTATCATCAAAACCAGTGTTTCTAATTAAATAAGATGAAAAGATAAGCAGATTGACAGGTCGGCTGAAAATGCAAGGGGTGGGGGTCTTGCAAATGCCGTGGAGTGGAAAAAACATCTCATGCGATGGCAGCTCACAGAGTGATATAAATCACATTACAGAAGGTCAACTGTCTGCCTTAAACCACCACTCAGATAATTGTGTATCTTTCTTTCCACTGGCAGCTTTCACCCTGAAGGACTTTAAAAAGCTTTTCAAACCCATGCACAGATCAACATGAAAGTACCTCCACCTCCTAGATGAAACGTGGGGCTGCCTCGAACCAAACAACGTGGCTGCCCAGGTTTCCAGGGCAAGGAAAAGAGTGTTTCAGGCATCATTTGAAATTATGATCTGAGAATGGAATGGGAATTGTATTTCACTGGGTAGCAAAGGGAGCAGTGCCGTGGATCTGGACACTGATGGAATGCACTTTGTAAGGGGGTCTCCAAGAAGGTTAGGGTGGGACTTTTTACAAAGGCCTGTAGTGATAGGACAAGGGGTAACGGGTTCAAAGTGGAAGAGGGTAGATTTAGATTGGAAATTAGAAGGAAATTCTTCACTCTGAGGGTGGTGAGACACTGGCACAGGTTGCCCAGAGGGGTTGTGGATGCCCCATCCCTGGAGGTGTTCAAGGCCAGGTTGGATGGAGCCTTGAGCACCCTGATCTAGTGGGAGGTGTCCCTGCCATGGCAGCAGGGTTGGAACTAGATGGTCTTCCAATCCAAACCATTCTATGATTCAATGAATCCACTTTTGCCTGGCAAAGATGTTTGTAATCAACAAGGCACCTCCACGTGTTGCAGCTCATGGAAAGTACTGTGGGTACTCCTAGACACCAGGTTAGATGGATCCTCACCCTGGATCCTCCCCTTATCCTGGGAAGTCCTTATTGAGGCCTTTCAGTTCTTAAATGGGGCCTATCTTAGATGGGAACAGTCTTTTTAGCAGGGTTGTGACAGGACAAGGAGAGAAGGTTTTAAACTAAAAGAGGAGAGATTTAGACTAGACAGAAGAAAGACATTTTTTACACTAAGGTGGTGAGACCCTGTCCCAGGTTGCCCAGAGAAATGGTTGATGCTCCACCCCTGGAAACATTCCAGGTGAGGTTGGATGAGGTTCTGAGCAACCCACTCTGGTTGCAGATGTCCCTGCTCCCTGCAGGGGGGTTGGACTAGATGAACTTTAAAGGTTCCAAACCATTCTATGATTCTATGGTTCTTAAACCAACCCAACATAAACACTCTCAAAAGATCATTCTGTGTAAGACCTTCAAGACAAATTCTCCAAATCACCAGTCACATCTGAAAATCCTGGGTTTTAGTCTTCATCATGAGAAAAGATGTTAAAATGGGAGGTGTATCAGCATCACATCTTAACCAGCTCAGTCTGTCATAAGAACACAAGCACAGCCACATTGATTTGGGTCAAGGATCCATCCAATTTGGTATGTAGCAGTGGCAAAAACAAGGCAAGTATACAGTAGCACCTCCAACTCCTAGCAATCCCATTTTATGTAAGATATTTTATGTATGATATTTTATGATACCCCAATTTATATTTTGGGGGCTATAACCTGGCTAATGCACAGGTACAAACCTGTGAGGAAGCAGGTTGGTCTCACCTGGGGCTGTGAACATGCATCCCATTTCTGTCCATCCATCTCCTGGGCTCATTCATCTTTGCAGCCCTGCTCCCAGGTGTTGACAAAGCTGGCGTGTCCAACCACAGTAGCTTTTCACCAATGGCTGCTAATACCTCAGCAACCCATGCCATGTGGTTAGAAAAGATTGCGGAGCTCTGAAGTTCATAAAAATTCCTGCATTATTAGTTTAATAACGTCTAGTCTTCCCATGTCAGTACATTACAGACCCCCGGCTAGGGGTTTTAAATCCAGGACTATGAGAGAATGTTGTAAAGCCTCCAGCCCACAAGCCTGTTTTTTTCTTTTAGAACGAGGAAAATTAATAAGACAACCTAGAGAATGGGAATAAGTCCAGGAGACAAATCAAAAGAATGAGAGGGAGGAAAAAAAAAAAAAAAAAGTAGGAAAAAAAAATAAAGTGGAAAAAAGCCAGAGGGGAAAAAGATGGAGGCTGATAAATGGCTGTGTAGAAAGGCATATTGAAGCTTTGTTTACAATCTCATGGTACCAAAGCATGCAGCATTAATAGCCTTCGACACCTTGTAAACTCAGCAAAACTAATTTTGCAGAAAAGAAGGCCTTTCCCAGAAGTCTCTTCTTTCTTGCTCCACACACATTTTCTAGGGCTGACATGTCCCCTTTCATCACGACAGCAGAAAAGAAGCAGGAAGGTTTGCCAGGACGCCTGGGGTGATGCCCCGTTTACTCTTGCAAAGGCAAAACACAAAAACAACTCCATCAGATCTTTAACGACCCCAACCACCCCGTAACGCTGCTGGGGCAATGGGTCTGGAGGTGAGCTCATAAACTCCACTTGTGAGGTAGCCAGTTATTATTGTCCCAGCCTGACAGATAAAGAACCTGAGCAAGGTCACACAGAAAGTTAATGTCAACACTGGGACAGAAGCAGGGGCTGAATCCTGTGATCCTGATGGACCCCGTGTGTTCCTTTACCCCCAAATTCATGCAGCTTAGAAAGCATGGCCACCTTGATGTACCCAGACTGAAGTACCCTTCCTACATCATCAGCCTTACCAAATGTGTAGTGACAGACACTGGAACAAGCTGCCCAGAGAAGTTGTGGAGTCTCCTTCTCTGGAGACATTCAAAACTCACCTGGACGTGTTCCTGTGTGACCTGCTCTAGGTGATCCTGTTCTAGCAGGGGGATTGGACTAGATGATCTTTTGAGGTCCCATCCAACCCCTAACATTCTGTGATTCTGTTGAACTATATCCATGGACCAAGGACCACGGATCTTTCAAAGACCTTATGGCCAACTCATTGCTGGGCATGAACCACATGCTCAAGGGTCCTTAGGGGTAAATGGTGATGGCTGAACACAGTAAGTGACCCCTGTTCCCCATATGGGAAGGAAATGAGGGGTAGCGTGCACCCTATTTGTTCCCTGGTGCACTCCAAAGCTCAGCTAAAAGCCCTTCCTTATCAATGGCTTGCCTAAAAGCAGTCTGGGCTGAAGAGATGACACAGCCTCACCAAGTGGAGCTGTACTCCAAGGTCTATGTTCACACATTCCCCCATGCCAAGGTATGGAGAAGGAACCATCTGTAGGTCACACTTACCCACATGTGAAGTCCTCTGAAGGACAGAGGCAATGTTCCCACCAGCAGTGACTGTGGGGTTCAAACTTCACAGGTGCCATCCTCACTGAGCCTGAGGATTCACAAGGCTGAAACAAGAAGATGCTGGTGGGCTTACACAAGAGCACCAGCAACAGAGGTATAGGAAGAGTATTTAATAAAGGCTTTGAGTTAGAAAATGACCTTCTCCCCCAAAATGAAACTTTTTACATGAAAGTTCCCCTTGTTAATATTTTCTGTGACAACTTTTTCATAGAGAATCTATCTGATAATTCCTGAAATTTCCCATTTATCCTGCTCCAATGAATATTTCCCTGTATCTTATGAAAAACCATTAGAAAGGGAACAAGAAAAGCTACCCTGGATTAGTAGAAATGGCTTTAAAGGTCTTCTAGCCCAACCCCCCTGCAGGGAGCAGGGACATCTGCAACTGGAGCAGGTTGATCAGAGCCGCATCAAACCTGGCCTTGAATGTCTCCAGGGATGGGGTCTCCACCACCTCTCTGAGCAACCTGTTCCAGTGATCCACCACCCTATATTCTCCTGTGGAGTTGAGAAATCATGAATCTTCACTGAAAGAGGTAAATATTCATAAAAAAAAAAAAAAGGGTTGAGTTTGAGGGAACGTTTTGGCACAGTAGAATTTTCTGATGAAAAGCCTTTATGAGTGGAACACAGAGCAAGTCCTGACACTGCAGATGCAGCATCTTTGTGTGCCTCCCTCTTCAGAAAAGGGGACAGAAGCACTGGGTTCAAGAAGGAGCTGCCCTCGAGGTATCTCCTTTCAAGGGACTGGCTCCAGCAAGCTGTCAGGAGATCCAGTTTATGGGCCATTGTCTGCCTCCAGTTACGGGTCATTCTCACCTCCTACTGCTGGTAACATGAGCTAGAGCTCCCCAAAGAGAGAGAGATTAGATGACAGCTGTAAAAGGCTCAGAGCATGACCTGGCCATGCTGCCTCCACCATGGATGACCTCCCTCCAGGCTCCATCACCCAACTGCAAATCTTAAACCCTGGTCAATATCTCAGAAGACATCACTTTATTTTTGCCCCTGATCTCCAGTGACATTTGGCTGGTGACTTTCTGACCCCTTCGGTAGCACAGTAAGTGTCAAGACCAAAATTAACTCTCATCCTCTCCAGTGAAAATAAAACAAGGCAAAGTCACCCATTCCCTCCTCCAAGACTCTCCAAAGGTCATGGCAGTCCTGTAGAGTTTAACCTTCCCCTTTCCATCACCTCTGAACAGCGCAACAGGTTCTGCTCTGTAATAAGCTTGTCTCAGCAGGCAGGAGATGAACCAATTCCTGGGTTGGAAAGGTGGTGAACAAACTAGATCATTTGAGTCCTCTCCCAACTGGAAAGATCACTGCTGGGGCTTAGAGGTTCAATAGTGAAAAACAAAATAAGCAAACATGAAGCTCTGCAGGACTTTCAGTACTTAAAGGGGGCCTTTAAGAAAGATGAGGACAGTCTTTTTAGCAAGTCCTGTTGCAACAGGGAGATTTAGGTTAGATAGAAGGAAGAAATTTTTTATAAGGACTGTGGTGGAACATGGCCACAGGTTCCCCAGAGAGATGGTAGATGCCCCACCTGTGGACACATTCCAGATCAGGTTGAATGGGGCTCTGAGCAACCTGGTCTAGGTGACGATGTCCCTACTCACTGCAGGGGTTTGGACTAGGTGACAATGAAAAGTCCTTTCCAACCCCAAAACAATCTGTGATTCTATGATTCAATGACTCCCCTACAACAGGAATCTTAATCCAGGTACTCGTCTGGTTTCAGCGATGCTGAAGAGTTGACCCAGACTTGGTAGCAGTTAAGTGTGCATGCAATGGAAAGTAATATTCATGGCCCACATGCTGACTCAGAAAGAGCATTCAGTTCTTCTGCCAGCTCTTGGGAAGGTGGCTTGATTAGCAAGTACATTGGGCTGGTTGTATATTCATTAAGGAATGTCTTAACATGCTTGCTGTTAGTGCAGGGACAGAGAAGTCTCTAACAACAGAGAGGAGCAGCATGAGATGCATAAGAAGGAGTTCATTCAATTCATTTGCAATAGAGCAGTGTTGATCACAGTCAATACTCACCCCTGTTATCACAGAATCATAGAATGGTCTGGGTTGGAGGAAGATCTTTAAAGGTCATCTAATCTAACTGCCCTGCAGGGAGCAGGGACATCTGCAACTAAAGCAGGTTGCTCAGAGCACCCCCCAACCTCACCTGCAATGGTTCTAGGGATGGGGCAGCCACCACCTCTCTGGACAACCTGGGACAGGCTCTCACCACCCTCCTTGAAAAAAACTTCTTCTATTTAGTCTAAATCTCACCTTTTTTAGATAAGCCATCACCCCTTGTTCTGTTGCTACAGGCCCTGCTAAAAAGTCTGTCCCCTTCTTTCCTGTAGATCCCCTTTAAGTCCTGAAAGGCTGCATAAAGTGCTTCCCAGAGTCTTCTCCAGGCTGAACAAACCCAGTTCTCCCAGCCTGGCCTCCCACCAGAGGCTTCCAGCCCTCCCACCATTGCTGGGGCCTCCTCTGGCCCCGCTCCACCAGCTCCATGGCTCTGCTGTGCTGAGGACTCCAGGGCTGGCCCAGCACTGCAGGGGGGTGTCCCCAGAGGGGAGCAGAGGGGCAGGATCCCCTCCCTTGACCTGCTGCCCACACTGCTTTTGATGTAGCCCAGGACACGGTTGGCTTTCTGGGCTGTGAGCACACGTTGCCAGTTCATGTCCAGCTTAGAATGGGACTGCACACCTAGCAGAGTTTAGCTGGAAAGACATGAAAGAGAAATCCTGGTCCTGGAAGAGGTGTTGGAGTGAAAGGTAGACAACCTCTGGCTTGCAAAATCCAGACAGAGTAGAGGAGATCTGAGACCCCTCTAAGCCTCTTCTCCTTTACAAAAGGAGTCCCAGTATCTACTCTGTGTTGCAAAACCATGGGGCATGCAAGGAAACTATAAAAAGATGAAACCACCTAATCTGGTCCCAGTAATAATGTAAACACGAATCTATAACAGGACATAGACACTTCCACAGCTCAGCCCCAACACAGATGATATTTGTTTATATTTGGGGGGGACTATATGGGAAACAGAGATTTCCAGCCTCCTGAGAACTGACCTGATGAAACTGGGAAGGTGTCCAAAAGCATCTGCCGTGTCAATGGAGGGTGAAGGAGGAAGCCTGGGGAGATTTTGGCATGCAGAGGTGGTTGAGCAAGACCTCCACACTGCTGCTGGGAAACATAGTTGAAGCTTGTGGCTTCTCCCACCTGCCTAAGACCTGGCATCCAGCTTGGCAGTGGTGAAGCTGACACTTGCACGAAGGATTAGAGATGAAAACACACAGAGTTTAACATTTAATGAGATGTTTGTTCAATGTAGCTGGAATATGAACTGATGAGAAACACACTGATGTCTAACCAACAACAGAGACTCATCCATGGCTGCTCTTAGAGTCAAACGTTTTCGAGAAACAATCTGTGCACAGTCCTGAATTGCAGAGTGAAGTCAGGCTGGGAACTCGTGATGTTCTGCTGTCCAGACTGGAAACACAGTTCCCACCTTGCTCCAGATGTGCTGGCCCAGCCTCAGTTGTCTCTTCAGTTGAGAAGGAGGAAAACACAGCAGGTATTTCTTAGGTGCTCCAGATCTGCAGCCTTTGGAGCTGCTCATGAAAACTGGCAGAGGACATTCAGCCGTTGAAAAGCTCCATCAGTCTCCCTTTAGATATCCAGCAAGCTCCAGCTGCCTTTAGATTGACACCCTTTGTCATGGAATAGGCAAATGTCAATGCCTTTAAACAAGCCCCCCCCCTCCTCTTTCCTTCACTGCCAGGCCCACCAAACTTCAGGTTTGGAGATGATATCTTAAATTAGAAACAAGGCACCCACTGCAGCACCTATATTCTTTGCAACAACTTCTTATGAAGCTTGTGATATTCATAATCCTGAGCAAGGAGATTTTGTAACTTCGTGTCTAGCCCCGTTTCAGATGGGATGAGGTCACATTTCATTCAACAGCCTTGAAGTCCACTAGACCTGCCTTTAACCAAAAGTCTATCATTTCTTGTTCTTTACTTTGCTTTGTTTTCCACTTACATGAAATCTCTTAAAATGAGTTTCATGTTTCTGATCTTCTCTCAGTAAACCTCTGCAGTGACACCATCTTCTGATGGGCATCAGAATCAGGAGGATTCACATTGGGTATCACCATCTCATCACACCTGGTTAGGGATGTAACACATCAAGAGCACTTCCTCTCAATATCTACCTTTTATATCTGTTCACAAACCTAAAAAATATCATCCCAAAACCTATCCCCTCTTCCAATGATTACCTGAGCACCTCTAAATGTGCTGGCTTTTATGTGGAGCAGAACAGAAGAGCCTCTGGAATCCCTTCACCACCAAGAGGATGCCCCAGAGTCCCAGAAATGAGCAGTTCCAAGGAACTGGGAAACTTTGGAGCTTCAACTAGAGGTGGGTAGATTCAGATTAAATGTTAGGAAGAAGTTCTTCTCCATGAGGTTGGTGAGGCACTGGAACAGGTTGCCCAGGGAGGTGGTGGAAGCCCCATCCCTGGAAATTTTGAAGGCCAGGCTGTCTGGGGCTCTGAGTAGCCTGCTCTAGTGGGAGGTGTCCCTGCCCATGGCAGGGGGGTTGGAAGGAGATGATCTTTAAGGTCCCTTCCAAACCTGACAATTCTATGATTCTGTGATTCAAGCCATTGATGTATTTCTCCCACAGCTCCTGCTTTGAAAGGCTGACAGTAGCCTGGTTGCAGAGGACCTGGCAACATGAGAGTCCTTGTAGACACCCATGGACTGAAAGAAATCCTGGGGAAGAGAGAAGCTTAGAAATAGGGGCTCCCCTGGTCTCAGCTCCACAGCAACCCATTTCTCAAGCTGTGGGATTCTGGAAGCTGAGGACTCTCCTCCCAAGCCACCAGGTGAAAAAGCAAGCAGAATGAGCTGGAAACATGCCAACTTCCCACCAGGTCCTTGATCAATTCTAACTGTCTCCACGGATCGTTTAGATTTCAGCTGTGGGATCTAAGGAGGTATTGTCATGGCGGGAGGTATGGATAAAACTGAGGCAAGAGAAACAAACTAACAATCCCCTGTAAACAAGGGAAAAAATAATCTGAGAATTTAAAGGGAAATAATTAGCACTGGACCCAGCCCAAGTCATTTATCTAAAATCCCACATACCTTGGGGGCCTTCATCTGAAGCATGTCTAACTTTTTTTTTTTCTTCCTTATTCTTCTGTTGTTTTAACCAGACTGAAGCCTACAAGACAAAGATTGGAGACACTAATAACTGTGGCTGATTTCTGCCTGGATTTGTTTCAGCCCGCTGTCTCCGAATGCTAACCAGCAAAACGAAAAATAATTAATAACACTCAAAACTCTCCACGCCGAGCGCGAAGTGCCATTGTTCCCTTCACATTCCTCACGCTGATTCTGTAGGGCCCCAACCCAACAAAGCAATCAAAGACATGTGTAACACTGACAGCCTGACTAGCAGCTTTGGCTCCAAGGAGCTCAGGGCTAGTATTTCATCCAAAAAGGTGTTGGGCTATTAGTTGACGAACTGTATGGACATCTTGAACAGGTTCTTTGCCTTGGCTTTGAGTATGACCGTTTGTGACATGGTCTTTCATGTGGGCTTCCATGTTTTCAGAGCTGGCCATGATAATCCAGCCCCAAAGCTTTAGATGAGCTTCCAAAATAGTTTTGAGGAGGGTATTGTTTGATGTAGAAAGGGTTGTGGGGTCTTCTGCAAAGTTTTGCTTAGGCTCTGTCCATATGGGTAATTCAAACAGCACCTGGGATTATTCCCAGGCACGAGAGCTCCCTTCTTCAAATCATTTCAATTTCAGGATGCTCTTGGCACCGACCAGGTCTGGACCACCAGATTGCTTCATGGACACCTCCCAGGCACAGCTCAGGAGGGAGCATGAAGCCAGAGACTTCAAGCAGGCAGCTTGGAAGCAGCCACCTGGTTTTTGGATGGCAAGAGGGAACAGCAGCATGGACTTTGGGCCTGGAGATCAGCACTGGGCACTTTTAATTTACTGGTATAGATCCAGTGACTAAATCTCTCTCTTACCCTCTCTGTTACCCAGTGGGAATGTATCATGTGGCAGTGATGTTTATAAACCTCCATCCATCTGGAAACCATTATCTCAAAATGAAGTTTATTTGAAGAAATTGTATTAAATGATTACATGTTATTTTTGCCTCGGCTAGAAAGCAAACTGTTGTATCATTGCTGAGAGTCCCTCTTTGGTCCAGATTTGTTTTAATATTTTATCTGGACTATCAGCATCAGGGTATGGCAGCTAATTTGGCTGCTTTGCTGCAGTTGTCTGGTGGTCGGACGTAATTTATTAAGAGTTTGACTCTTTATTTAGGTTTATTTGTTACTGTTTCCCTTCTCCATCTTCTGTTAGGTTTGTATATTACCCGCCTAAATTGTCTCTTTATTTACTTTTTGCGTTTTGCAGGGAAGGTTGGGAACACATATTAAAGCCCAGAAAAGAAAGAGAACAAGACAGCTAAAAAAATATCCCAGATAGGTTGCCAAAATATTGTCACTTGTGTTGTGTACTGGGAAAAAGCTGGACTAGACAGTTGTGGGGCTGATTCTTCCCCCAGTGAAGAAACAAAGGGAAAACCAAGGAGGACCAAAGCAGAGCACTGACCTTCAGCAAACACGTGGTTCAGAGGCCAATTTCCACCATGATGCAACCTTACTGCAACCCACACCACGTTGATAATTCACGACCAAGCAAAGGCTTGCCTTTTGAAGGGAAAAATAATTGATTTAAATATAACTAGTGGAGAGTCAGATCATGCCCTGCACTTATGTTCAATTCTGGCTCATTCTTCTACACATGCTGCCTCTGCAGCTTGCCCTCTCCAACCCATCTGCACCACCAAACCCCTGTGTGGGAGCCTCTTCTCCTCTGATCTTTGTGAGCGCCATCCCGCCCCGCTGACATTCATCCATAGCTTTGATCACGTCTCTTCCTCCCCAAGCAGCTCTCCTCGGATTCCCTCATCTGTGCTACATCCAACATGAGCTGATTCTCCTTGTTTTCAAAGCCTGTCATCTCCCAGACAGCGTCAGCCCTTCCCAGATGCCAGGTTTTGCATCTGCTGCCCATTCCAGGTTTCTCAGACATACGCGTCTCTCTTGGCCAGAGTCTGGATTCATCAAGGCACATGAGCAAATGAAGCCCAGGAGAGAGCACTCCCCAGGTGATTTGACATCTGGGGCTGGTGGGGTCCTTCCAAGCCCCTCCTGGGTTGCATCTCAAGAAGATAAAAGGGAGAGCTTTGGGGGCTCATGCAGCAAAGAGGCACCATAACTGAGTGTGAACATGAAGCCCCAAACTTGAAAAAGTTGTGAAGCAACTGACCTACTGGTAGAAGTAGTTTTAAACTATAATGTGCTTCCTTTCTGTGTGTCATTAGCTTCCATTACAAATCTATGGTGGTTTTGTAGCAAACCTTTTTTTTTTCCCAAAGGTTGGGAGATCTTAAGATTTCAGTCTCTCTTCAGTGGTGCCCAGGGACAGGACAAGGAACAACAGGCATAAACTTCAATACGGAAAGTTCCACCTCAACATGAGGAGAAATTTCTTTACCATGAGGGTGATGGAGCCTAGAACTGGCTGCTCAGGGAGGCTGTGGAGTCTCCTTCTCTGGAGACTTTCAAAACCCACCTGGACACATTCCTGTGTAACCTGCCCTAGATGATAATGTCCCAGATAATGTCCACAGGGCTCTTCCAACCTCCACTATTCTGTGATTCTATGAGATTAAGAAATCTTTTTCTTTTTCCCTGCACATTTCAAATCTCACCCTGGGGTCATGTCATAGACCAGGACCAATGGTGGGACCATCTCCCTCTGCTGTGTTTGTACCACAGCCACCAAAGCGACAAACTTCTGCCACTTATAAAAGCAAACTACAACCATTTGCTTTTACACCCCGTTGCCACATTTCCACCACTCCATAGTGATTCCTTAACTCCTTGGTTAAATCCCTTTAATGAGCGAGATAAATGTCAGCCAGATCCTATGATTTGTGTACTTTCAATGTTTCCAAGCCCGTCCTTATCAGCTCAATTTTTCTCTTTCTTTTTCTTGCTAATGACATATTTAGAAAGGAATTCCACATTCTGGCGGGTTTGGAGGAATTTATTAATTACATCCTGCTCTTTGTTTATTAATGAGCCCGGGTTCTCGTTTTCCCCTGCTATAATTGTAGAGGGCTTTTATTTCCCTTTAGCCCTCGCACACCCAACATTAGCTCATAAATGTTTCCTTTCTTATGCCCAGAGATTTTCACTATTACTTTAATTGACCAATGGCTCATCTCAAGTAGGGAACTGCCTCATTGTGCACTGAAGCTGTCAGCACATCGACTAATTGATAATATGCTCACTGGGGCCAAGGCCAGGACAGCTTGAGATAAATAGAAAAGAAAGTTGAGACTGGCTTTCTCCTGTATGTTCACACAGCACCTGGCACAGCAGAGCTGCTAGGGGCTACCACCACAGAAAATGGACTGAGAGCAGCCCTGAGGAGAAAGAATTGGGGGTGCTGGTTGGTGAAAAGCTCAACATGAACCAGCAATGTGCCAGTGCAGCCCACAAAGCCCCAGCTGTGTCCTGGGCTGCATCAAAAGAAGTGTGGCCAGAAGGTCAAGGAAGGTGATTCTTCCTCTCTACTCCACTTTCAGGAGAGCCCACCTGGAGCACTGCATCCAGCTGGAATCCCCACCACAAGAAAGACATGGAGCTGTTGGAGAGGGTCCAGAGGAGAGCTAAAAAGATGATTAGAGGACTGGAACACCTCTCCTACAAAGACAAGCTGAGAGAATTGGGTTTTTTCACTCTGGAGAAGAGAAAGCCCCAGGGAAGACCTAATTGTGGACTTCCAGTGTCTGAAGAAGGCTACAAGAAAGCTGGGGAGGGACTTTTCACAAAGGCCTGTAGTGATAGGATGAGGAGTAATGGGTTCAAACTGGAAGAGGGCAGATTTAGACTGGAAATCAGGAAGAAATTCTCCACTGTGAGGGTGGTGAGACACTGGCACAGGTTGCCCAAGGGTGTTGTGGATGCTCCATCCCTGGATGTGTTCAAGGCCAGGTTGGATTGGGCTTTGAGCAACCTGGTCTAGTGGGAGGTGTCCCTGTCCATGGCAGGGGGGTTGGAAGTAGATGTTCTTTGAGGTCCCTTCCAACCCAAACCATTCTATGATAAATAATAATAAATAATCATAATTAACAAGAATAAATAATAAGAAATAAAGACCAAGAAATAAGTTGAGGAAAACCATGTGGGTATTTCCTGCTTTGGGCAAGGGCAAACTCATTTGTGGGATTGCTTTTGCTCAAGAATCTGGAAGTACTTGGTGGGTGATGATGCACATGGTAGATGTGGCACTTTGAGACATGGTCTAGGGATCAGGGATATGTTGGACAAAGGTCGGACTTGATGATCCTAGAGGTCCTTTCCAACCTAAATGATTCTACTATTCTATGATTCTATGGTGAAGTCCAATGTGTGCCTAAAGGGAATTTAACTGTCGGTGAGAATACTCGGTTTAAAGCTGGTTCAGTTTTCTTGTCCAGTCCATAAGTCTCTCTTCCTTATTCTTCTTCTCTTCACCTTGGGAAGAGAGAGGGGTTAATAGACAGCACCTGTCATTCATCTCGTGGCTGACCTTGACAATAACATGAAAAAGAGGGAAATGTTTCCAGGGAAACACAGTCTAGCTGCTTCCATTTTCCAAGTGTTCAGATGGCCCATTTTCCACATGACATTGCAAATTCTTCCAATGAAAACTCCAGATGTGCTTGAGAAAAGTGTTCTCTGGTTAAAAATAAACAAATAAACAAAATCATTGATAGATATGTCAGAACAAGGCCAGAATTTGTTGGAGTGATGGACACTGAGGGAGCTCTTGTGAAGTGAAAGCTACAGATGAAAAAGGTCAGCATTGCCCTGGACCAGGAGTGACCAGCAACTGCAAGCGAGCCAATCACACTGCCCAGAAGCCTGCAGCAGAGGAAACCAGTCACAAAGTGACAATGGGAACCATCACTTCAGCATATCAGCAATGCGTTCAAACACAGGACTACAAAAACAGAGAGCTGGACACCTCTTCTATGAACACTATGAGAGTATTGGGGCTGTTCAGCCTGGAGAAGAGAAGGCTCCAGGGAGACCTTATTGAGACCTTTCAGTACTTAAAGGGGTTGATCGGAAAAGATGGGGACAGACTTTTTAGCAGGGCCTGTTGTGACAGGACAAGGGGTGATGGTTTTAAAGAGGGGAGATTTAGAATAGATAGAAGGAAAAATTTTTTTCCAATGAGGGTGGTGAGATCCTGTCCCAGGTTGCCCAGAGAGGTGGTTGATGTCCCATTCCTGGAAATATTCCAGGTGAGGTTGCATGGGGCTCTGAGCAACCTGCTCTAGTTGCAGATGTCCCTGCTCCCTGTAGGGGGTTTGAATTAGGTGACACTTAAAGGTCCCTTCCAACTCAAACCATTCCATGATTCTACGATTCTGTAAGCCCAGGGTTGCATACCATGGCACAACAACGTCCGTGTGCTTACAATTAAGATTTTCCCAAAGTGCTTTGCTGGCGCCAAAGGTGCTGTATTCCCATGTGAGATGAAGCCCTAACATGGGTTCATCAGTGAGGTCAAATGGAGCAGTGTTTCCCTGAACAAGGTTAGAAAGCCTAAGATTAATGAAACTCCTTGTCCTCCTCACTATCAGGAGGACAATTTGAACGTCAGAGCCAGATCTCATGTTGGGGCTGTCTACCCTAAGGTTGTCTCTGTATCTCTTCAAGAAAAGCTGAGTAAATGTGATATTGGAGGACATTGGGATGTCAACAGAGAGCTGGCCTACAGGTCTGGGGTCCCAGGTTGAAAATGTGAACAGGTGAATTTGTCATCTCCCTTTGCCATTTTTTCCTCTCAGTCCTTCCTGATCCTCTGGCCTTCTCCAGGTGTCACATCTTATTGCACTTCAGACCCAAACAATGAGCTCCTACACCAGGTTCCTCCACTGTCAGGCTGAAGCAGCCCAAGAAAACCCCTTGTGCAACCCAGAACTTGTCCTCCCTGCACCACAGGAGCTCGGAGACCATCTGACACATCACAGGAGACACAACTTCAGGAGACTGCTCTTCTGCTTGTTTTTCTCCCCGTTGACTGCGAGCTTCCTCTTTTAGACTACCCCTTTGATTTATTGTACTTTTGCACTTCTGAGCACCTGGAAAGTGTTTTTGTCCCATTAATTTCGACTTGGAAGTTTCAATGTTTCCCAGGAGAAAAATAAATCACTCAAGCTGGGAAGACGCACCCCACACAACCTCCCCCCTTGTCTGGGTTCCCCCTCTCCTGTCTTCCACTTTCTTTTCCCTCCTACTGTTCCCTTCGCTCCAGGGAGACCTTATTGAGGAGGTGATGAATGTGCTACGCAAGGTATGAACTTCACATACCAGGAACAACAAGACAACCCTATCTGTCCAAACTTCATTTTGCTGAGCACCTAAATAAAGCTCTCTACACCCAGCACATCTCCCATTGCTGGAGAAGAAGCAATGTGGTCCCAGGAAAGAGGGCAACCAGCTGAAGAGGTCTAATCCCTGCAAGGGTCTGCCTCCAATTCTAAAACATTTGTCCCCCAGAAGTTTGAAACACCCCTGGCTGGTCAGTATTGGGCTGAAATTGTGTTTCCTTTAAGGTCTCCCCAAAGTTGAGTGTTCCAACCTAAAGGTCTCAAGTCTCTCTCCATTGCAGTATTACTTCTCCCGCTCTCCCAGGTTGCCTCCTAGCTTGTTATCTTCCTCCTTGCAAGGAAGGAACCTACCTACACCTTGAACAGATGACATACCCCAAATCAGGCCTTTTCCCATTTTATCAGCCACGGGGACACAGCAATGAAATTGATGTACTCTTGGTTTCAACATCAATCTCATGCTCCTGCCTCAGTCCTCCAAGAACATTGAGCTGATGATATCTTCTGCCAGGACAACTCCTGCTCTGCACTGAGACCACTACTTCTTTCCTTTAGGATACTCACTAAAGACTCAGTGATTAGGATTTTGTAATATCCTCCCTTCCCTCACCACTTGGACAACTTGTCCAGATTTCTTCCAGTGATGAGCACGTGATGGACAAATTAGATACACTTGGCACTAAGGGAAGTGCTTGAAAATCTATGAAATGTTTGTCTAATCAAGACTTGTTTTTTAAAAAATGAAATTTATTTTAATGATCGCCTCAATCCCCAGATTCAGACCTGGTTTGAGGTTTTCCACAATTTGCTTCTCCTCCATTCAATACAGGAAACACAGTGAGGGAAGCACTTGTGAGTTCACTTTACCATTTTATTATATAACCTTTTTTTTCCCCCTGGAAATTAGATTTACGTGGCCATTCAGACTGTCATCTATCTATCCTCCATGGATTTCTCCACCTGTTGATTTTTCAACCAGCTTTGACAGAAAGCTGAAGGTCTCCAAAGAAATTATGCTCCTATTTCCACATTAAAATAAAGATTTGGAGAAAAGAATGATTTCAATCTAAACAGTTTCTGCTTCATTTTTATCCTATTAGCTGATTTCGACAAGGCAGGTGACGTACATGGCAGATTGTAGGAGACAACTTGTAAAAAAAAGCCCAAGGGAATTCTAAAGGTGCAGGAGAAAACAATGGGCAATCTTAAATCAGTTTAACAAGCCGTCAACTTTGAGACATAAATCCATAATGACCAGACTCCGCTTGCTGCCATTCCTTGTTCTAGTTTCTGTCTGGATTTGAGTCCACTGAAATCCTGCTAGAGAGGTAATTCCCTCTGGTATTTCCAGGTTGTCTATAAATATCCAAGTAGACAATACTGGAAATTCTTCCAGAAAGCACATTTTCTCATGGTCTCCAGTTGTGTTTTGCATGCTGCAGTCCCTGGGTGCAGTGGGATCTCTCCAGAGAAGGAGACTCCACAACATCTCTGGGCAGCCTGGTCCAGGGTTCTGTCACCCTCACAGGATAGAATTTTCTCCTATTCAGGTGGAACCTCCTGTGTTCCAGTTTGTGCCCATTGCCCCTTGTCCTGTCACTGGGCACCACTGACAAGAGTCTCTGTATCACAACCAGGAGGCAAACCATTCCAAATGGTGCTCAGCCCAGCATAGAGGCCAGGGCAACCAGTGCAAGGTGTGCTAAAACTGGTGGTGACTTCAAAACCACCACCTGCCCTGGTGGTGACATCTGTTAAACAAACAACAGTAGGATGATTTCCTTTAGACTGGAGGTTTGAATTACTCGGTGATGCCATCAAGAGCATATTTAGGACATAACTCATCACAACCTAGAATTGTCAGTAAGTTAAATGAATTGCATCACCAAGCGCTGCCTTCTCTCCCTTATACTAAGCATAAAATTAATGAAATCAAATGAGATTGAAAAAAGGAAATTGTTCCAGTAAGAAAATTGTAAAGAATCCAAGTCTTCTCACTGTATTCCCTGCTGCCCTTGAGAAGTTACAGCATGGCATTCAAGAGCATCAGAAAGAAGAGTCATGTCCAATTCCAGGCATGCAGCTCAACAGAACTTCATTTTAGCCCTGTCTTGGTCAAATTCCTGTGGACAGAAAGGATTTCCTGGGGGAAAACCATCCTAGAAGAGAGAAAAAGCAGGTAAGCATGTTTGATAAAGATGTGAATGAGTGCTCCACCTGCAGTGCCGTGAAGTTGCACGGATGATGTCCAGCTCCAGAGGGACATGGGGAGTGCCGTAGGCTGCATGTCAATGGGGGTGCTAGAATAACACTACTTACATACTACATTGCTAAGGAGACCCACTTGGGAAAGCACAATAAATAACATGACTACTTAATAGCTCTGTAGTGCCTTTCATCCAAGTATCCCCAAGCACTGGACAAACATTCGTTAGAACTGCCGCTAACCCCAGCTGAAGTCGTGCTATCTTTGCCATGCAGATAAGGAAGTTGAGGTTAGGTTATTTCCAGGAGCTTGTGACAGGGGCCAGAGTAAGAGCCAAGAGTCCTGCCACCTATTGCTCTTTGCCCCATAGGAGTGATAGAAAATAGTGGAAGCAGAGGTCTGTGTCCGTGGTAAGCCCATACACAAGTCAAGGGGCATTCCAGTGGTAGTTTCTTTTGCTCCTCCATCAGGGCTAAGTCAAATAAGACAATACAGAGAAAAAGATCACAGAAACACAGAACCACAGAAGGGTAGGGGTTGGAAGGGACCTCTGGAGATCATCTGGTCCAACCCCCCTGATAAAGCAGATCACCCAGGGCAGGTTGCACAGGATCGTGTCCAGGTGGGTTTGAAATCTCTCCAGAGAAGGAGACTCCACAACCTCTATGGGCAACCTGGGCCAGGACTCCATCACCCTCACAGGAAATGTTTTTTATCTCATGTTCAGATGGAACCTCCTAGGTTCCAGTTTTTGCCTGTTACCCCTTGTCCCTGGCCACCACTGACAAGAGTCTGGCCCCATCCTCTTGCCCCCACCCTTTAGCTCTTGATCAGCATTGATCAGATCCCCCCTGAGTCTTTTCTTCTCCAGCTCAACAGCCCCAGGGCTCTCAGCCTTTCCTTGGCACAGAGATATTCCAGTCCCCTCAGCTTCTTTGTAGCTTCTGCTGGACTCCCTCCAGTAGTTCTTTGTCTCTCTTGAACAGGGGAGGGAACTTGGACACTTAAAGCACTAATCAGTGCTTGCATTTAACCAACTGGATATCATGTGCAAGATGGTTGGCTAAATACAACTCCATCAATTACAAAAGCAGAATAGACATTACAGAGGCACCAGGTTTACATGTCTAGGTCTGAATCACATCACGCACCTCAAACTCAGAGATTTAGAAGTCTCTTATACCAGCAGCTGACAGGAGCCAAGTGTACACACCTGGGACATTTTGACCTGAGTGACAAATGACAAGACCTTTATTAAACAATTGTGAGCTGCGAAGTAACCTTGACTTCCACTAAGATCACCAGGAATTGAGGGAAGCTCTTTCCAGCTCCCAGGATAAGGCACATCCATGAGGGGCAGCCCTTGCCAACATCTGAGTGAGCAAAGACCCATGAACATGGGTCCATTTTCTTCAAAGCCATGATAGCCCTCCCTTCCCAAGCCCCAACTGTAATGGAACAGTCTGTTAACTTTAAGTTGTTGGGGTTTTTTAATGGAAAAAAGGAGGAATTCAGATTGTTATGTTTTCTGACCTACAGCTAGCAACATGTAACCCCCTCTCTCCCTTTGCAGCTCTATAGCATTCATGTTAGTGTAATGTAAGATGCTGGGGAAGCGATTCCTCACAAATATTATGGTGGGGTTGTCATGTTGGAGTCCATGTGGAGTGATATACAGACTGAACAACAAATGGATCTGCTGAGATCCAGCCCCAGGAGACGAGTCTGCCTTTCACTGTCTACTCAACACATGCTGGGGGTTGTTTCTACAAAGTGGCTCCTTTGGGACCATGAGGGAGGAGGGATCAAGGTGCAAGAGGAACAAACAGCCCTCTTCCAGAGATGGAATGACCTGTTAGTGCTTGCTCTAAAACAAGCAGTAGAAGACAGTTGATGGAGGTCTCTTTGGTTGAAGATGCTCTGCTCAAAAGAGGGAAAAAGGAGAGTAAGGGATGGGTTGGTTTGTGTACAGGAGGAGATTTATTTGGGAGATAAAGGGGACTTCCCTCTGCTGCTTGGTATTAAACAGTGTGGAATTTCAGGGGCTCTTCTGTTCCTTCTGCACTCACCCCTCCTCAGATGGACAGCGCCCGGTGAAGGTGGCTCTGTCTGTATAAAGAGAAGTCAAACAGCCCAGAGGAGCTCTACTGACAATTCTACACTCGCTTCAGACACAAAAGAAACATCAGAGCTCTGGCACCTCTTAAAAACAACGACACCTGCTTTAATGATATCCATGTCCAAGTCTGGAGGAGCTTTATGGGAATGTCTCCCACTGAGAAACAAATCCCCAAACACTGGATATCAGCTCTTCCAAGGCTGGCTATAAACCTGTGGCCTTGTCTAACTTCCTTTTATGTTTGTAGAAAACAAGGAAAGAAGAAAACTCCAAGAGCCCATCTGGTTGTCTCCTTCCTCCTCTCAGGGAAGATTCCCACCCCTGGAGTTTATTTCTGTTCTCTGAGGCTGGGCTTTTCATTTGGCAGCTCACAGATCATGTCCAGCCTGCTAGACACCACGACGGACTCCTCCATGCAGCTCCACAGCAGACATCTTGAGGAGATACCATGAAGGTCCCATAATGCTGAAATCCAGTCCAGCCAGACCTCCTGTCTCCTGGACAGCAGTGTGGGATCAAGGACAGCCCCAAGCTGCAGCAGCATCCAGCAGCTCCACCACTCTGCTTGGTCCACACAGAGGGGAGCCCTCTCCTCCCACCTCATGGTACCATGGCATCCTTGGGCAGCAGCTCAAGCTCACCTGGAAGACCCACAGCATCATGGAGTATCTTTCCATTTCCAGCTGAAGAGAGCCACCAAACTCCTTTCTTGGATCTCAGAACCACCATGATTGCATTTCAGCAGACACGTCAAGCAGGACCAGGCTGCTGGTGCTGTAAATGCACAAAAAGCTGTGGTCCCTCTCTTCGTGGCTCAGGCATTCCTGTGGCTGCTGCTGCTGCCTTTGAGCTGCAAAATTACCCCCATGAGAGCACTCCAAAACCAGAGCATTTGTGCAGCAGGCTTCTCCACAAGCATGTTTTCTCCAGAGGTATTAGGGGACTCTGTTGCTTTGGGAACCTTTAGAAACTAGCAATGTCTCAGTCTCTCTTAACCTTGTCTCGTGGCACATCACAGTTGGTGTGTTGGTCCGGATGTGTGCTACAGGATGACTAGAGTGGTGGTTTGGAAGAGAAGAGTAAAGAGTAAAACTGGTGGTTGATCACTGGAACAGGTTGCCCAGAGAGTTGCTGGAGGCCCCATCCCTGGAGACATTCAAGGTCAGGCTTGATGGGGCTCTGAGCAACCTGCCCTAGGTAGAGATGTCCCTGCTTATTGTAGGGGGCTTGGACTAGATGACCTTTAGAGGTCCCTTCCAACCCAATGCATTCTATGATTCTATGATTCTTTGTACTGGACCCCACTGAACTCAGTGTTGCACCTTCCCAAGTTTCAATCTCCTGTCTCAAGTTTCTCTGCCTCCCTCTACCACTGTGGGGAACATATTCACTGCACATCCCTTCTCAAAGCACCCAGTGCCATCAAAGTGCCTTCACCAAGAGCCTTCCAGGTCTAAGTCTGATGTGTGTTGCCCCAAGGCAAAAGGGAAGACCAATCCACAACAATCCTTGCTGGGAATCCAGTTCTCCAACTCCAGTTCCATGGTTTCCCTTGTAATTGGTACTTTCCCTGCCATATGGACAAGAAAATATCTACCAAGAAAATAATTATGCACTGACATGGTGGCAGCCCTGCAGGGAGCATTTAAATCTACGTGCAAAGACTCCAGATCCAAAGGAGAGATGGGTCTAATCTCCACATCAGAGAAAGATGCCATTTACAACTCTTTCTCAAGTCATAATTAGAAGTTCTCTGACCTCTAGAGTTCTCAGCTATGCCAAGACACAAGACTCCAGTGCTCCTTTGATGTACCTGCTATTTATTGCCTTACTATAGAAGAGTGTAGAAGCTCCAGGTGATTTCAGGGTGCTCAGCATCTAAGCCACATGAGGTCACACATTAAGAAAAAATCATGTCTTGGAAGGTTGACGGTTCAAGCAAATGTCACAGGCAAAGGGCGAGAGGAAACAATGTGGAAGGCAGGGCATGACTTCCCCATCTTCTCTGCAGATAGGTCTTCATTTCTCAGAATCTTGCCCCATTTGTCTGCTGACTCTTCCATTGTCTGATTCTTGGTGAGCTTAGAGACCCAGTTGGGTTCCCTGCGTCTACTGTGCCAGACAAGCAAAAGGTGAAACCCTGCTTTCAAAGTCAGGTTCACTCACACATGCAGGAGTCCCAGCAGGGAGAAAGTCCATGGTTTGCTCACCTCCTCCTGTGATCTGGACACAGAGGATCTGTGAGGAGCAAAGTGCACCATACCCCTACACCATGAAGGGGGCCCCAAATTGGATCTTCCTCAGCATGGGCATGGCTGAATCAAAACTTCTCTGTGGCACAAGTGATGTTGAGTTTTGATGCCCTCTGGATAGGGGAATGAAGCTGTCCTAAGAAGAAGACAGCTATGGGGACAGGCAAAAGATATCTTCAGGGCTACAGGTGGACAGGGGGACAGCTGAGAGCACAGCAGCTAGAACACACAGTTGGGTTTTCTTACCATCAGGAGCCTGTTGCTTACTGAGCCTGTTGACAGAGCAGTTCCCTGTGTTTTCTCCCACTCATGGGACAGTTCACAGGCCAAGAACCTTGACCTTCCCTGGTGTCTAAACTGATCAAATTAAACACCCATAAACCTGTCTCTCCATCGCGATACAGCCAGTAGTACTTGAGGACACACAGAGATACTACACCTCCACGTGAGGCCCTCTATCTTCTCCTGGCCATCACAGTGGAGATTACAGGCATCCAGAACATCTCCTACCCACACCACTCACAAATTCCAGTCATTTGTATTAATTTTTTTCATAGAAATCACCACCAACACCACCACCACCCTGAAGCAAGCACAGAAGGAACTACAGAAAATCAAACAACGTTCTGGGCTCTAACTCCTGCAGAAGGAGGGTATGGAAAAGGGAAAATCTAAGTACAGCAACTCCACTGCTGAGGGCTGCAATTCCTCTTTGCTGCCAAGGACTGATGAAGGTGGGAGTGATTTGTGGCACCCTAAGAAGACCAAGTTTGTACAGTCACTCTTGAAGCACATGGGAGGGAGCATAGATCTGTCTAACGGACTGTCTGCTTTTCCTCTAGCCATTTTTGAGCCCCTTCACCAATTTCCAGTTAATTTGACAGAAAAAAAGCAGCAGTCTCCAAAGTACTTGAGTTCCAGCATGTTTTGTGAAAGAGGGGTGGAAAGAGGGAGGCAATATAAATGTCCCCACTGAGGAAAAGCAGGTATATGGTTTCTGTCCTTATTAGACCCTAGAAGATCTACATGGGAGAAGATGTGAACAACACAAACACTGTAAAAGCTTCAGCAAAGTTTGTTTCTGGAGACCTCAGAAGAGAAAATAGAAATCCTTTTAGATCAAGGTGCATTGCTACTCATTGCTCAAAGCACAATGTAGAGACCAGGAGTCCCCAGAGCTGATTGCAACAGGTTGAGCAAGTCCTAAGTGTCTCCTCGGCTGGTGTTATTGGTTTATCATATCTCCTCTTGCTCTTCCTCTTCTCCTTTAGAAGTCAGGACCAGTTTAATCTCATCCTGCCAGCACCTCTCTCCTCAGGAGTGTCCTGCCTCCTCCTATCTAGGGATCAGGGAGATGTTGGACAAAGGTTGGACTTGATCCTAGAGGTCCTTTCCAACCTAAATGATTCTATGATTCTATCCACCACCTCTCTGCCGACCTCAGCTTTATCTCTGGAGTCTGGCAGGACAATGCTGGAGTGAATTTGCACTTGTATCTCCTGCTTTTTGTTATGATGGCCTGGCCTCTCCTGCTGGAGAGTTCATTTAAATTCTTACATTTCCAGCCAAGCCTTTGTAGATGAGAGAATCCATGTGTCCTGAGCTCTTTTTCTCCTTGGAGTGCTCCAAGCTTTTCTGGTCCTACTCCAGCTGTAGTGTCCAAGTCGTGCCTTCCTCATAGAGGGACAGGAAAGATTTGTGTCATGTACATCTACAAGGTCAAATTCTCAAACCCCATGGGTTTCCACTAACCATTATCCCAAGGTTTTTGGCTTCTTCTCTCCCAGTTTTTGATATTTTTAACCCTTTCTTCTGTTCTGCAAGCACACTAACTGCTGATCCACCAGAAAAATATTCTTATGCCATGCTGTTGAAAGGTTGCAAGCACTACATACCTATTGTTCAAGACTAGGTTGGATGGGGCTTTGAGCAACCTGCTCTAGTGGGAAATGACCCTGCCCATGGCAGGGGGGTTGGAACAAGATGATCTTTGAGGTCTCTTCCAATCAAAACCATTCTATGATTCTATGATTCTATGAGTCTATGACTCTCTTTGGGGTATCAAAAAGGGTCCTTTCACCCAGGAGGACAAATAGGGAACACAAACCAATTCCTATTTTCTGGTAGTACATTGACTGTAGCAAATACCCACAAACATAAAATACATGGACAATCAAACAAAAGGAGCAGTTTCTTCAGTCTATCCCCAGGTCTGTTTGCATATGTGGTTCATGTCCCAAAAGCCCAGTTTCTCAGCCTTCTCTTAGACTGTATCTCTAACACATTTTCATCAGCTGGAGAAAAGAAGAACAGAGGTGACATAGGATCAGTATGAAAAGAACAAGCAGAAATCCTGAAACAAGCCCATGGAGACAGAACTGAATCATCTTGCTGGTCCACCTTTGCTTGTGGAGAGGGCTGTCAGGGTTTTCTGAAGTATATTGCCAATACAGTGGCATCTGCTACTGAGAAAAAGCAGCAGAAACCTTGTTCACTTGTTAGATGTTTCACTGAGGTAACCACGCTGCATTTTGCTGTCCCTAAGACTGGGAGTATTTTCTGTGATGCCCTATTAAATTGATATCAGACTAGGTCAGCTCAGGAATTCAGGAGGAAAACACATGGGATTCTCATGGGCAAGTGAGAGGAGCTCATCCTTCCCAAAGGCCACAGGGACACACCATGCCTAATTCCTGCTTCCAGGCACCAGCAGGGAGGATCATAGACCCCCTCTTGGTTCTCCCTTCACACACCCTCACCCAACAGAGAAGATACTTATATTTTAGCATGAAAACTATGCATCACCATGGAAGGCTGCCAAGACACCCAGACAAACCTCCCTGCTGGGATGGGCAGTCTCTGTGCCTCACTCCGGCCATGGAAACCATCCTTGCAATGATACCAACCTCTCGTTAAGCTGAAATGTGTAACAGGAGTCTCTGTGGGGAAGCACCAATTTATCAGTCTAACTGGACTGGAAATTCCTTTTCGACAGCATCTCGAACATGTGCAGCACAGCCCAAGAAATGAGCAATGAACATGATCTCTCTTTTATGTCTGCTATGACAGATGGACTTTTAATAACAATAATAATAATTTTTAAAGCCTGTCTGTTGGCTTCACATTAGTCTTTATAGACATAAAACATAGAGGGCAAACATTATGAGATATTTGTGCTATTTACCCTTGAAATGCCTCAGTTTACTCCAGGGTTAATTGGTCACATCTCTGAGATGTTGTAATGTTTGATCAGCAAGTTGTAAAATGCTGCAAGTCATTACCATGGGGATGCAACTGAAGGGCCCTGGACCCCCTAACTTGGGTTTTCTGATGTCTAGAAAAGTTTGTGCTCACCCCTCAGCCCTTTCTTCCACTGAGCATCAGCAGGATTTCTTTCTCTTGCTTGCTTGGGTTCACAAAAACATTAGAAATTCCCTCTCTCTGGCTTAAACTGGGCAACAGCCTTAATGGTTTTCGAAGAGATAAACAGACAGACACAGGCATGTGTAGAACATGATCGTATAAGTTGTGTTTTCTTAGGGAGCCAAGTCGAAAGCAAGCCAGATGACTTCAACCCAAAACATGCTTAGAGGAAAAAAAAACCCTTGTGATAGTGATCATGTTGGTGAGGATTAAACGAGTGCAAGGAGAGACAGGCTGTGAGGGTAGCTGTAACTCTGGGGTAAATTAAAATAAACAGTGATGCAAATATAGGTGATATCAGCCACAAGGATTGTGGGGTCTCAGCCAAAGCGTTTGCACACTGAAAGCAGGATTTGGCTTTAGATGAATAGAGTTGCTACTGGTTGCTCGGGGAAAGCTGCCCTGGGTGCATCCATCCTGCAGGACCAGAGATCACAGCAGATCTGTGCTGATAATGGATCAGGGAGCAGGGACAGGAATATAAAGAGCAGAAACCAAGGCATTTTCTCTCTGTCAAGACCTCTATGTTGTCCTCATGAGCAGTATGGTTGAGTGCCACCTCCCAAACTCTGATGGGCAGCAAGGGTTTAGTCTAAGCACAAGAATCAGCCTAACAGACTCAGGACCTGGAGAGATGGTGGTGGCCACCTCAAGTGCTGGGGCCTGGGCTGTGGGCCCTGAGTTGGAATTGACCTATGGATGAGTCACAAAGCAGCAACATGTTTTGTTCACCCAGTGGTTTCAGGCCCCAGAGATAGAACCTGGCCCACCTGTGTGAGGCCCTGCCTTCCCCAGGTGATCATGGTTGGGGTGGTGGTCAAGGCTAGAGATATATTAACCAGGAACCAACCAGATTGAGAAAAAGCAACAAGGAGCAGCAACAGAAGAAATGAGAAGCTGATCAGTTGGAAGAAAGCTCCTAAGGAAGAGAGTTCCTGTAAAAGATGAAGAGGAACATGGATGTTTGTCCTGAGTGTGGAAATGAAGAGTAAAAGATGAAGGTATGCTGAGGAAATGTTGCTGAGTTGGGTGTTGGCCTGAGGAAGAAGAGAGTTAGCAGCACAAAGTTGGAGTAGTCAGCAGGATGGTTTGAAGAAGGAGAGAGAGAGCTGGCAGAACACCACCATAACAAGTCTTACCTGTGGAACTCTTGGTGCTCCCTTTTGCTTGACAAGGATCCAAGATGTTATGTCCACCTGGGGCTTCAATGAATTAACTCAAAGGAAGGATGGAGAAGGCAGAGGGAGAGAGCTATAAGTTCCACCAAAACCCACTTGGAGGCCTCAGAGATGTTGAACTCCCCCACAACATGGCCATCAGGGGGTTGGGCAGTATTAACCATGCAGTCCAAGTTCAGGAGAGGTCAACTACAGGCACTTGCCATATTGAAAAAGGATTTGCAGCCAAAATTAGGGCTGAGCAGAGACCTTCCCTCCGGGACCACTTGTGGAATGAACATAATGGCCTGAGCACTAAAGAAAATAGAGATCCATCTTTCTGTGCAAGAGGACCCGCTGCTGGGAGGGGGAAGCAGCAGAACAAATACTGGTGCTCTGCAAAGCAGAAGTAAATCCACCAGGAAGGAGGGAGCAGAGCAAGAGAGGTTTGGGAAGCCCTTGCACATCAAATGAGCAGCGCATCCCCTGATGAGTGAGGGTGTCAGGGAAGCAGATCGATGGGCAAATGCTCCAAACAGTAGCATCCATCTCTCATAATAAGGCAGCAGAACTGCTCTTGTTTCCTGTAATCTGATAACCCACCAGAGGAAGGGGGGAAAATGCCTTTAAATGGTGATTATAATCCCCCGTCATGGTGCTTCCGGATAAAGTGGCCCCCCCAACAAAGTGTTATTATCAATCATGGCTACTACAGTAGTAGTATCCTGAGGCTCCTATGGAGATGGACCTTCAGAGGGAGCTTTTTTGTTGTCCTGGAGGACCTGCAGGACCCTCATGGCAGGGAGGGCTCCACAGAGGTGAAATGAGTTGTTCAAGGGCTCCCAGCTGGGAGTGAGACCAAACCCAGCCATTTTTGAGTTGTGGGGTTATGTGAGCATCATGCAACCATAACAGTCTCAGCTGATTGGGACCCACAGAGGTCTCTAGCCCAACCTCCTGCTCAAAGCTGGACCACCATGAGGTCTCTAGCCCAACCTTCTGCTCAAAGCTGGACCACCATGAGACTAAAGGAGCAGCTCACAAATTTCCATAGTCATAACAAACCAAAAGTGAAGCTCTCAAACACATGACCATCAAAACTGTATGTTGTTGTATAATCTCATGACATCAAGCCAAGTGCTGGCAAGGAGCTGACTCATGTTTTTGACCAGTCCAGGCTCTGCTGTACTGGTATTTCCACCCATTGCTTCCTGGCCTGGACACTTCATGCCATTTTTGGTTCCTCCTGTTTACCACTAATGTGTGGAAGCAACAAAAATATTCAGGACTTATTTTTTACCTCCTTTGTGGTGACAGAGAGTTGTAAAGCTGCTTCTCTTCACCCAGCAAAAGGCACATCTATGGTCATTGTTAGCATTGCTGCCATTTGTACTCCAGAAGTATTTGAGGGTCCAGAGCTGGGTCAAGTGAGCCTTGTGCTAGGTCCTATAAAAGAGAATCCTTCCTCAAAGAGGAACTATATGACATCAACAGGTGTCCAACACCTCATTCCTTCCTGAAGGACTAACCTCAGGTTTGGCCCCTGCCTCCACAGTGCCTCTGATGAGCAGTCCCCACGTGGCATCATGGCTTGACCCACTCTCATTCATCTTCAAACATCAGAGAAGTTTGTTCAGGTGGGAACTTTCAGTCACCTTTGATCATACAAGCACAAAAGAAGATGAGGTCCTAGCTGTACCCACCAACTCACCATTGGCAGTGAAGGTAAGCTATGGAGATTGAGGTGCTGCATGGCAAAGCCAGGTAATGGAGGTAGCAACCATCCCACCTGGCACACACGAACCTCCTCTGGACAGAAGAGCAGCAGATATCTCATGCTGCCTGTAGCATTCACCTACCTGCCTTATGGGTAAGCTAGACTGGGAGACATGTCCCTGCTTGTATAGGGAGGTTGGACAAGATGACCTCTAGAGGTCCTTTCCAGACTGAAACATTCTATGATTCTATTCAATCCCTTTCCTGCAGCTTTTTGCCTTCCAGAGGTGGTGAATTCCTCAGAAGGAGGACCAGCTAGCCCAGCCATAAATCTGTTTTCTGTGGAGCAAGGGAAATGGTAGAGCAAGCAGGAGGAGGGAAGATGCCATGGGTGCTCCAGAATAATTGTTAGTGTGAATAAAACCCTGTACCCTTTCCCAAAATAAAATGAGAATGAAGGAAAGAGGTCCATAAAACTCCCCTTCTACAGCTCGTGTCATAGAGGCACAGGTCTGCCCAGGTTTCTGATTAATGAGGTACATAATGGGTGACTGCTTCAGACAATGTGCAGGGACAGCTAACGTAGCGAGCAGCCCTGAATCACAGCCCTGAGAACAGGCAGAACAAAAGCCCCAGATTGCTTTATTATGTTTTTGTTATTAAATCATCTCTTCTAGAGAGAGCGAGTGTTGTTTTAAGCCGTCTCATGGCTTCAGGCAGGAGGGTTGCCCAAGTCTGGTTTCTGCTGTGCAGCTGCAAACAGTTCCCAGCAGATCTACCTGGAGCAAAGGAAACTCCAGACCCTGGCAGCTCGTTGTTGGTTGTGTGTTCCTCAGAGCCAGGCTCCCACCCACCACCCTCATGCAAGACAACAACTTTCCTGGTTAACTCTAGACCCCAGAAGACACTTCTTCTTCCCTGAACCCACCAATACCAGCTCCCAGATGAGCATGGCAGAGGGAAGCCAACCCACTATCTTCTTAGTGGTTTGAGAAATAATTTGGAGCAGGTCTCTACTCCTCCCTGGTGAGCCCCTCCTGCAGTGCTGGGGCAGCTCTGGAGTCCTCAGCACAGCAGAGCCATGGAGCTGGTGGAGCGGGGCCAGAGGAGGCCCCAGCAATGGTGGGAGGGTTGGAAGCCTGTGGTGGGAGGCCAGGCTGGGAGAGTTGGGCTTGTTCAGCCTGGAGAAGAGAAGGATCTGTGGAGACCTTCTTATGGTCTTTCAGGATTTAAAGGGAGCCTGTCAGAAAGATGAGGGCGATCCTTTTAGCAGGGCTTGTTGTGAAAGGACCAAGGGGCCATGGTTTTAAGCTAAAGGAGGGAGATTTAGACTAGAGAGAAGGAAGAAATTATTGACACTGAGGGTGATGAGAGCCTGATCCAGGTTGTCCAGAGAGGTGATCACTGCCCCATCCCTGAAACCATTGCAGGTGAGGTTGGGGGGGGCTCTGAGCAACCTGCTCTACTTGCAGATGTCCCTGCTCACTGTAGGGGGAATAGACTAGATGAGCTTTAAAGGTCTCTTCCAACCCAAACCATTCTATGATTCTAAGTCAACGTGAAGACCTCACAATGACACTGTCCTCCTTGAGATACACAAATCACAACCCCAGTGATGTTATAGATTTCCCCCAAATGATGACGAATGATACCTGCTCTATTTGCCACAAGAGGGCACTTTCACATTAATTCTCACATCCCTGGCCCCAGTATGGAGTCTGAATACGGCTTGGTCTCGGTGGGATCCAATGTTCAACTCATGGAGGGAATTTATTTTGCAAGGACAGGGCTGTGTTGAGTGTGTTACTCATCACGTTACAGGGGAGGCTTCAATAAGGGACATGGGGGTCTTGGTGTGTTAGTTCTATATGGAGAGAAGCGATAGCAGAGAAAACCCCCATGATGAAGGATGCCACGTGCAAGGAAAATTTCTTCAGAGGAAACAGTTTTGTAGGGAAGATTATATGAAAGTGTAATGTCTCTCAATCCAGATGGAGACATCTGCTTCTCAACTTCTCTAGCAAAGAGCATATAAATTAGCATCTTGGAAGCTGGACAGTTTGCTGCAGACATGAGTCGTTCCTTTGCAAACACCTCACCAGCTGGAAGCTGAGGGATAAAGTCCAGGCTTCTGAGTTGGAGCTGATTAGAAACCTTATTTTTCTTCCTTCTCCATCATGCAGTAGATGTGGAAAACTGCAAATCCTGAGAATACGCATAGCTCTGAAATTACCCTTATTCATCATGTCCAATTGGCTCTTGGAGGAATCCCAACCAGTCAAGGAGTTCTGCAGCATAACAATAGGTGATTATCTTTTATTCCAATTCACTTTGTCACAACAGTCTCCCAGCCTCTGCCAGACTGTGATTTGCATTTGGTTTCCAGGAAAAGTACAGAAGATCCGAGCAATGAGACAGGTCTTTGCTTCTCTGGGGAAGGCACCTCATGTTTGGGCAAGAAATCAACTGTGCCTTGTAAGGCAGTTAACAGACACAACCATTATCTCGTGTCTCAGGTTGGAAAAAAGCTAAAACTTCAGTTAAATTCTGAAACTGAAGTTGAGAAAGGAAGAGAATGATGGACATTACATCAGCCCTGGGAAAGACAAGGCCTTTTTTCCATCATCTTTATCCTCTTTCTTTTCATCTTAGCTTACAATCATTGAATTGTAGAATCGTTTTGGTTGGAAAAAACCTTTAAGATCATCAAGTCCAACTGCTAACCCAGTGCTGCCAAGTCACCACTAACAACCTTTTCAGGGAAGAAATTGTTCCTTATGTACAACTTAAACCTCCCTTGGTGCAACCTGAGGCCAGTTGCTCCTGTCCTATTTCTTGTTCCTTGGGAGAAGTGACCGATCCTCACCTGGCTCCAACCTTCTTTCAGGGAGTTGTTGAGAGCAAAAAGATCTCCCCTGAGCCTCCTTTTCTCCAGACTCAACAACCCCAGGTCCCTCAGCTTCTCCTCACAAGACCCTTCACCAGCCTCACTGTCTGTCTTTGGACAAACTTCATCTTAAGGATGCAACCATAGATATGAGACATAACATTTTAAAACACCATCAACATTGTGAAAAAGGGCAGTCAAATACTGAGCAAAGACAGGAAAATCTCACAGAAGGAGAGAAGGATGATAAGAGACTGGAGAAAATATGACTTATGAAGAAAGCTACTGGAGTTGTGACTCCTCAACCTAGAGAAAAGAAGCCTATGGAGGGAACACGATGACTGTCTTGGCATCATTTGCAGCAAAGCAAATTTAGTCTGGCTCCAAAGGAATCTTCCAAGTTGCTGGAAGAGGAACACTGAAAATGTCTGGACTCATTTCTGCTCTGGGTTTTTATGAACTGACAATATGGTCCTTGGTATAGGTGGTTAGACAAGGTGGTGTCCTGATGTTTCTTCTATCTCAAAGCTCCCTCAGTGCCCAAGATCATGAAATTCCACAGGTTTTGCTATATATGTCCCATAAAAAAGGAGTCTCTGTAGCTCCACCAACCAGACTCATGAAACAAGGTGAATAGCAGGGGGACATTCATCTTGTCCTCAAAACCAGCACTGATGGTCAGAGACATCCATTCACCTAAACACACCCTTCTTCTAAGCAGGGTTTACAAGGACTGGTTATGGTTGAAGAGGTTGAGCTCAACAGGTTGATCCTGGAGATGGTGAGTCAAATCAATTTAAGGCGACTGGATGGGGCTCTGAGTAACCTGATCTAATGGGAGGTGTCCCAGCCCATGGCAGGGGGGTTGGAACTAGATGATCTTTAAGGTCCCTTCCAACCCTGACAATTCTATGATTCTATGAAATCCCATCCTCAGGAGTGCTGAGCATAAAATCTTTCTGAAAGCAGTAATGGGTTTTTTGTCCTTGCTGAGGAAGGACAAAATTCTTGCTGAATTCCAGTAAGGCCAGTAGAAAATAAGAGAGAAAAGAGCAAAGATTGTTTTGTTTCGTTTGTGGCAGATGTTCAGCATTTCACAGCACTGGAACATCGAAACCTTTCCAGCTGGATGAAGGGGACAGAGGAGCATTGCCTGAGATGGGGCAGGGTGCATTGGGGTTCCTGCCTGCAGAAATATGGATCACACTCATAATTTATGTTTATAAAAAGCAACCCTGGCTCCCAGCACCATGACCATGGCTGCAGCCTCTCTTGATAGCAGCAAACCTCATACACACCACACCAATCCAAACATGTACAAAGAAGACCTGGCCACACATTTCTGTCTCCCATGCGCATCAGGAGGAAACTTCTGAACAGACATAAAGCACAACCCAGGGAGATGATTTCCCTAACCTATTGTTTTCTATCTCAGAGGACAAACCCCACTTTCAAGTTGCAGAAGAGTGGACTGAAAAACAAAGGTAGGGAGACATGTCAGGCAGGAGCATCTCCAAATGTCAGAGGTGTTTTCTCTGTCCTCCTGCACTAACCTTTTACCTTCAAGCATCATCCTCCCAGCCATGACCCTTCACGAGAGGGTTGGCCCTCTCCAGCAGGTCATGGCTTTGAGTGGTAGAGCTATTTGCAGCAATCAGCTCTTGCTCAAGAGTCAGGAAGCTCATGGCCAAGGAGGTTAATTAGCAAGCAAACATTCCAATAGCGTTTCCGTTCCGTGGGACTCACGGTTTGCATTTGTCCCCCCTCTCCCCTGAGTGAAAGGAAAAAAATAAGAAGTGTTGCAACCATTCTTAGAGACAGGGAATGACATGTGGATCTCCAGCACCTTCCTGCTGAATTCTTTCACTGAAGGAGTCTGACCCTTCCAGGGGAGGAGGTTCACGTCTCAGCTGGGTGTGCGTGATAGGAGGGGAACATCTGCACCAAGGCAGCCTCCTTGCATGCAAAAACCACCCACAAAGTGTCTTCTCCTATCACCTTTCCCCGACCACAGCCTCCCAAAGTCCATTTTAAGTCGTGGCTCCTCACAGGCATGTATGTGTTGCACAAGATTTGTCCCCATCACTCATCTTACAGACACAAACTACTCCCTCCGGTCATAAAAATCAAGTCACGGCACGCTTGCAACATGATGATCTGAGAACAGAAGGGTTACAAACGCTGAGGAAAGCCTGGGCTTAAAACCCAGGTAAAATTCATGGTAAAAATACAGATTCTTTCAATGCAGTGGGTGAAAGATGTTCAGTGGCACAGATTGCCCGGAGAGGTGGTGGAAGCCCCATCCCTGGAGGTCAGGCTTGATGGGGCTCTGAGCAACCTGCCCTAGTTAGAGATGTCCTTGCTTATTGTAGGGGGGTTGGATTAGATGACCTTTGGAGGTGCCTTCCAACCCAATGCATTCTATGATTCAGAGTGCTAAGCCTCTTCAGCTGTACAGTGTGATCCGTGGACAGAAGCTGGGGGACAGCTCAGCTTTGCAGCTCACATGCTGAAAGCTGCAGCCAAAGAATCTTCACATCCCAACCAGGCATTTTCCTGGACCTCAAATAAGTGAAGAAACTCAGCAAATCCCAACTTTGGGAGAAACTTCCTCAAAACTGATGCCGAAAAGTTTTTTCCCCTGACATCTAGTGGCTGGTGAAAACACTGAGAGATAACATGGCAGGAGAAAACAAGCTGTGCTATTACCAGGAAGATTAATTACAAGTGCAATAATATCCAGGCCTTCTGATGAAATATTTTACAGTCTATTGCCCTCAGGAGAGCAGGTCTTTTTACTGATTTATTTTAACCTTCACATTACGCAGATACGTTATAGACGTCTTCAGAGATGCCCTGGTGTTATTTGCCCCCTGACAGCAAATAATAAACTCTTTCTCAGCTATATAACATTTCCAAGGAAGCCCTTGACATGACTAGAAAAATATTGAGGACAATTAAGTCACATGGCACTCGTAGCCCGGTGGGAATGGACTTGAGCTGTGCTCCAGGACTCACATAGCATGAGAAACCCTGGTTCAAACGGAGTAGCAAGAGTCTTGGAGGTAGTAATTATTAAAGATCTCCTGGTTAAAGATCCTCTGGGGTCTCTCTATTATTTTAATAATGGTTCAGGCCAACTTTACTGCTTCCAGAGGAGCCCGTTCGTTAACACAGAAGAGGAAGAGCTCATCGCAAGGGAACGCGGGTGGGGGATCAGCTGCCCACAGTTTGGTTCAGTGGGGAGTGAGGGGGATTTGGTCACACATTTTCACAGAATCACAGAATCACAGAATGTCAGGGATTGGAAGGGACCTTCAAAGATCCTCTAGTCCAATCCCCCTGCCAGAGCAGGGTCACCTAGAGCAGGTCACACAGGAACACATCCAGGGGGGCTTTAAACGTCTCCAGAGAAGGAAACTCCACAACCTCCCTGGGCAGCCTGGGCCAGTGTCTGTCACCCTCACCATGAAGAAGTTTCTTCTCATATTTCTGTGGAACCTCCTCTGTTCCAGCTTGTACCCATTACCCCTTGTCCTATCATTAGATACCACCAAAAAGAGCCTGGCTCCATCCTCCTGACACTCTCCCTTTACATATTTATAAACATTAATAAGGTCACCCCTCAGTCTCCTTTTTTCCAAGCTAAAGAGCCCCAGCTCCCTCAGCCTTTCCTCACAAGGGAGATGTTCCACTCCCTTCATCATCTTTGTGGTTCTGTGCTGGACTCTCTCAAGCAATTTTGGTAGGTCCAGGTAAATTTGGTGTCTTGCTAGCATTCCTGCTTCCAGTCTTACTGGATGGAGCAATATCATGGGCAGACATCACTGTGAGGTGGACATCAGCATGGGGTTCCCATGGTTAAAGCATAGTTAAGAGGATTCAGGGAATTTGGGGTTGGTTTCCAACCAATCTGGAGAGATTGCCAGCCCAGAAGACTTGCTTTGTCCTTGCCCTTGGTTCCTCAGCAGCATTTTTCCCTCATTACAGTGGTCTCAGCTTTACTGTGCTTGTGCAGCACCTGGCACTCCTGCCACAGAGTCTGGCTGAGACCCCACACACTTCACAGAATCCCAGAATCCCAGCATGGTGGGGGTTGGAAATAACCTCTGGTGATAATCTGATCCAACCCTCCCCCTACTCCGGCAGGTAACCCAGAGCAGGGTGCCCAGGATCATGTCCAGGCATGTTTGGAATCTCTCCAGAGAAGGAGACTCCACAACCTCTCTGGGCAGCTTGGTCCAGATGAAACCTTCTGTGTTCCAGTTTGTGCCCATTTCCCCTTGTCCCTGGGCCCCACTGACAAGAGTCTGGCCCCATCCTCTTGCCCCCACCCTTTAGCTCTTGACCAGCATTGATCAGATCCCCTCTGAGTCTTCTCTTCTCCAGCTCAACAGTCCCAGGGCTCTCAGCCTTCCCTCCTAAGACAGATGCTCCACTTATCATGCTGAAGAGAGATGCTTGCCAGTGGAAGGGGTGAGGTGGGAGAGGTAACCAAATCCCACTAACCTGCACAGTGAGGGACCCACAGCATCCATTGACATCAAGGGAAAGATGTTGACCTCCCTCAGGTCCTGAGAGCTGTGGCACACACTGGAGGGTGTTTGTACAGCACCAAGCACACACGGACATGGGTCCCTGACTGATGCTTTCAGTTACTGTTCATTACAGATAGCAAGTCCATCTGTCATCACCCCACCAAATTTTGCAGGGTCCATCAGTAGTTCTGCCACTCCAGGTCCCACCACACCACACCTCTAGAGGTTTCTCCACACCATGAACCTGTTTTTCCTTTCCCACACAGTCTCCTCATCCCACCCACACAGCAAAACCCCTCTTAAATCCTTTGATAACCATCAAACACCTTAGTATAACGTCAGGATCCCACCCCATCTGACCCCGACGCCGTATCCAATTTCTCTCGTTGCTGTGAGGATTGAGCGTGATGGGACAGGAGTCACACTTTAGACCTGTCTGCCATGGGATCGTGCAATAAATCTTGGCAGGCAATTGGCTTTTGGCAGATTTAGAGCCTGGTTGTGCCCCTTGAGGGACACACATCCCACAGGGAAGAATAAATTGATTTCTAGGATTCTTACATAGGAAAAATAACACTGGGGCTTCTTGATGCATCAGGTGAGTCCATACTGTGCAATGAAGACCTCAGTTTCTACAGCAGCAACTTGCATTGTGGTCCCCCCTAGGTATGGTTTCTCCCCAATTTCATGGCAATTGGACCTGGTTTTTACCATGAGCAAGCCTGAAGAAAGCAGGCTGGAGTGAAGTCCCCATGGCAGGGCTGGCTGGTGGCCCAGGAGATGGTGTGCCTATGAAGGAGGTATCAACATCTACATTTGTGTGACCATTTTTCTTATTTATAGGGTCCCTGCAGCATCTGAGCACATCTCAGCTCTGCACTTAGATGTCCATAGGTGAAGAGAAACCCTTTGAGATAATCCTAATGGTGACTCTCTGACTTCATGTTTAGAATCATAGAATAATAGAATTGTCAGGGTTGGAAGGGACCTTAAAGATCATCTCGTTCCAACCCTCCTGCCATGGGCAGGGACACCTCTCACTATACCACGTTGCTCACAGCCCCAGCCAGCCTGGCCTTCAAAATGTCCAGGGATGGGGCTTCCACCACCTCTCTGGGCAACCCGGGACAATGTCTCCCCACCCTTCCGGGGAAGAACTTCTTAACGTCTCATCTGAATCTCCCCACCTCTAGTTTGGAGCCATTCCCCCCAGTCCTACCACTCCCTGACAGCCTCAAAAGTCCCTCCCCAGCTTTCTTGGAGCCCCCTTCAGATCCTGGAAGGCCACAAGAAGGTCCCCTAGGAGCCACCTTTTCTCCACACTGAACAACCCCAACTCTCTCAGTGTGTCCTCATAACAGAGGTACTCCAGCCCTCTGATCATCCTCGTGGCCCTTCTTTGGACCTGTTCCAGCACGTCCAGATCTTTCTTGTAATAGGTTATCCAAAAACATTTGGCACTTTGAGCTTCTCTTTGCCCCAAAGGGAACGACTCCTCTGTGAGGAGGTTGCAGCATCAGACCTGAAGCCCCTTCACCAACACGACAAACCTGGAGCAAAGAGCAGCTTGCACAGTCCTCTGATACCTTGTTCTGCCTCCCTCTTTCCAAGCCCTGCGGTGCTGGAACAGATCCCTGCAAAACCACTTTGGTTGGGGAGCTGTTGTCAGGTCATTTTGAAAAGTTTGCAACACTTTGCAAATTGTTCTTGCTGGAGGTTGTACAATAACAGTGCCATTACTCAAAAAAACCCATCCAAGAATATTATGTTAGACACGGGTCAGATCTCTCCACCCACAACAATATTCCAAGGGAGGGGAAAAAAAAAAAAAAATATGAGGAAAAGAAATTGTTAAACATGAGCTGGAGATGACAATGAAAAATTTACCCTTAAGTCTGTATATTTTTATGGAGAAAGGTTATCTATCCATCCATCATCACATACTAGCACAGGAAAGAGCCTGTGAGTATTTAGATATTTATATCTTGCATGTGTATAGAGAAAAAATATAGATGCAGGGCTGTCTCTACTCCCCTCTTCTTCTCCCCTTAGGTGCCCATCACAAACACTGCATAAATACACTGAAGCTGGTCAGCTGACCTATTTTAATTATCTATAGCAGGATGAATCAGAGAATCATTTAGGTTGGAAAAGACCTCTAGGATCATCAAGTTCAACCTTCATCCCAACAACTCCCTGACCCCTAGACCATGTCTCGAAGCGCCACATTTACTCATGTTTTGAACCCCTCCAGGGATGGTGACTCCACCCCCTCCCTGGGCAGCCTGTTCCAGTGCCTGACCACTCTTTCAGGAAAGAACTTCTTCCTCATGCTCAATCTAAACCTCCCCTGGTACAGCTTGAGGTCATTTCTTCTTGTCCTGTTGTTAGTTACTTGGGAGAAGAGACCACCACCAGCCTCACCACGACCTCCGTTTAGGCAGCTGTAGAGAGCAATGAGGTCTCCCCTCAGCCTCCGCTTTTAAATTAATAAATTAAATTAATAGAAAGGTCCATGTGTCTCCAGAAACCTCAAAGGGAATCAAAGAATATTTGAGGCTGGAAGGGACCTCTAGAGGTCATCTGGTCCAACCTCCCTACACAAGTAGGGACATCTCTACCTAGGGCAGGCTGCTCAGAGCCCCATCAAGCCTGACTTTGAAAGATTTCAGGGATGGGACCTCCATTGCCTTTCTGGAGTCTCAAGCAATTAGTTCAGGTGTAAAAAACTATTATACCAAACCAATCCCATCTCTACATCTTGTTTTCTCCATCTCTAAGGCAAAGATAAGAAACTGGCCTTTGTCTCAAACATACCTGGAGTTCCAGAGGGGAAAGTCATTCAGGACATAGGGATGTTATCTATGAAATAACAACACCAAGGTTAGCCATGAGTTCATATATAAAACTTGCTGTGGGATTGCAAAAAACCCAGGCTGCTCTCTGTTTGGAAAATCAGGTCTGTGTTCTCCCCACAGCTCAAAGTGGACACTTCAGAAGGTGTTATTTTTCTATCAGAACTCTGTATTTTTCAGTTGGACCACTAAAGAAGAAAGGTGGTTGTTTCTAGAGGCCCCTCATCCAATACCTCACAAAAATTGTCACCACACTCAGTGCAATTACCATGTTTTCCACCATTTCAGAGAGTCAAATGCAAGAAATACCAAAACCCACATGGAAATTAGAATATTTCCTCTTTCTTTTCTTCATTTTGCACATTTTCTCACTTACATTCTCCCTTGTCCCCTCTGCCTTGGCCTCCCCAACATCAATGAAATCTCTCATGGGGCAAGTTCAGAACAACACGCAACAAAGTCACCCCCAAGTAGGTGTTTCTTCAATTCTATGATTCTATGCTCTGCCACAAAGCTTCTCTCTATTAACTCTCCCCACTCAGGGGTATTGTGGTCCAGATCCATCAGTGTCCAAGCACGGAGGTATTCCAGGGATGTGGGTGCTCATACTCAATTAACCATGGTGGGGAAGGGTGTATTGTGTTCAAAACACATGCGTCTGGGTTGCTGCAAACCTTTGGAGGCACTTGGGGTGTTCTCCAGCCTTCACTGAGATGCTGCTGAGGGGTCGTCTGGAGATGCTGTGCTGCTAAAACACCCAGGTTGTCTTCCTGGTGCCAGTCAAAATAAAGAGCTTGGCTTCTTTTCTGCATTGGCTGCTGGTGTGGAGACCTCTCTGGGGACGGTGCTGGAAGGGCCAGCGTGCAACTGCCCACTGATGATGGGCCCAGTGAACACCTCCTTGGGCTGAAGAAGTGAAAAATGACAGTAATTTCCTGCCCACGCCAACCAAGCAGAAACGTTCTCCCGTGAAGTTTTATGAGGCTGCAGAGCCTGGAAATGTATGAAAGGCAGAAAGATCCAATCAGCGGAGAGGAAAAACTGATTGAGAGGAAATTAATGTTGTTGAAACCTTGTGGAAATTTAGAAAGGCCTGGGGAGTGATTCTGACCTGACCCAGAGAGGTGGCAAAACTTAACCAAACCCAGCGCTCCAGCTTTGCAGAGCCCCTCACAGAGACTTCAGGATGCTAAAAGTGCTCAGGAACTGATGCAAAAGGTGGCATCCAATGATAGGACAAGGAGCAACGGGTGTAAGCTGGAACAGAGGAGGTTCCACATAAACATGAGAAGAAACTTCTTCATGGTGAGGGTGCCAGACACTGGCCCAGGCTGCCCAAGGAGGTTGTGGGGTCTCCCTCTGGAGATGTTTAAAGCCCACCTGGACGTGTTCCTGTGTGACCTGCTCTGGGTGATCCTGCTCTGGCAGGGGGGTTGGACTAGATCTTTGAAGGTCCCTTCCAGTCCCTAACTGTGATTCTGTGACATGAAGCAGATGGGTGCCTACAGCCTGATGTTCCCCTGCCCTAGTGCTGGAAGGGGTCTCTCATAGATACAATGAGTTTTGTGGGGTCTCATGACATATTTAGGAGCAACCCAGCCACCAGTCCACTCCGTAGGGGCTCCCTATGACTTGCTCATTGGTGACTCCTTCAGAGGACAACTTGGGGAGGGATGTCACACCCAGCCCCAGGGCACATGCACTTACAGACACATATTTTCTGATGTCCTGGCTCCAACCCAGAAGTTGAGGCACATGCAAAGACACCTCCAAGCCCTGGCTCCTTCTTACACCTTCCATCCCCACCAGCCAAGGCTGATGACTTTCCAAGGACTGAGTCCTTTTCCAGCTGTTCAAGGCATCAGGACCCAGCTTTTCCAACCCCAGCCTCCTCCTAGAGACCTATGGCCGTGCTGTAGACCCAGGAACAGGAGGTCTTGGCTTGGTGTGGCCTCACGGCAACAGCTGCTCTCCATAGGCTGGATAGGATGGGCTGAAGCAGCATCTTCTATGNGGCCAGGCTGGCTGGGGCTGTGAGCAAGTGATGTAGTGGGAGGTGTCCCTGTCCATGACAGGGGGGTTGGAACGAGATGATTTTTAAGGTCCCTTCCAACCCTGACAATTCTATGATTCTACCTGATGAACTTCACCCCTTTGTGCCAGGAAGAGTCTGCAATGCTCAGATAGCCACACAAGATAATGATGAGGACAGAGCCTTGTTCTTCCTTTCCTCCAGAGGTGTCTCCCAGGGTTTAGTCCTAATGTTGCATAGGGTTATTCCACCCAAGATGTAAGAACTCACACATGCTCTTGCTGAATTTTGTCAGGTTCCTGTTGGCCCATTTCTCCAGTCTGCCCAGAACCCTCTTCTGAGTAGCACCCATATTCTCCAGAACATTGGCCACTCCCCTCCCCAANTCCCTATGACTTGCTCATTGGTGACTCCTTCAGAGGACAACTTGGGGAGGGATGTCACACCCAGCCCCAGGGCACATGCACTTACAGACACATATTTTCTGATGTCCTGGCTCCAACCCAGAAGTTGAGGCACATGCAAAGACACCTCCAAGCCCTGGCTCCTTCTTACACCTTCCATCCCCACCAGCCAAGGCTGATGACTTTCCAAGGACTGAGTCCTTTTCCAGCTGTTCAAGGCATCAGGACCCAGCTTTTCCAACCCCAGCCTCCTCCTAGAGACCTATGGCCGTGCTGTAGACCCAGGAACAGGAGGTCTTGGCTTGGTGTGGCCTCACGGCAACAGCTGCTCTCCATAGGCTGGATAGGATGGGCTGAAGCAGCATCTTCTATGCAAGATCTTTCTTGTAATAGGGGCTCCAGAATTGGATGCAGTGCTCCAGGTGGGGTCTCAGGAAGATGGAGTAGAGGGGGAGAATCCCCTCCCTTGACCTGCACAAATGCAGGACTTGCAAGTGTTCACCAAGCTTTGTCTCCTTCCTTCATCATTTAAGAGGAATAATGAAAGGTAAAGATCAATGTACTGGGTGAAGAGCCTCCTCTCCTTGTTGAGTCATCACTTTGTTGGTTTTGTGGGTGGAAGGGCAGAGGGTGGACAGTGCAATTCTCGGGGAAGGCTCTAGGAAAAGCTGAACAGGTGGGAAAAGGGCTGTTCTCCTTGGCTGTGCAGTAGCTACCCATGGCATGTTTCTTGGTGTTGTGTCCAGGACAACCTTCAAACTNGTTCCTGTTGGCCCATTTCTCCAGTCTGCCCAGAACCCTCTTCTGAGTAGCACCCATATTCTCCAGCACATTGGCCACTCCCCTCCCCAAGTCTGGTGCCATCCACAAGCTTGCTGAGAGTGAATTTCATCCAGGTTATCAATTAACACACTCAATCAATGCTAATATTGATTATTGAGGAATACCACTAGTTATTGGCTGCCAAAAGGTCTTTGAATGACTTATCATAAGCCTCTAAGATGTTTGCACCAGAGCTAGTTACTTGTGGCTCCTACCAACATTGCACTGAGAACAGGAATCACACAATAACTGAGGTTGGAAGGACCTCTGGAGGTTGTGCTCTACTATCAGACCAGGTTTCTCAGCCTTACCTTTATCCTGCAAGGTCAGCTCAGCCTTGCTCCCTCAGAAGATGCTCCTGTTCTCCCTGCTTTCATCTGGAGAGAGCAAATTGAGACCTCCATCCACAGCCAAGAGTGACCCCAGACGGGAGATCATCCCACACCTTCTGCTCTGAGGTGTGAAGACAGGAAAGTCAAACTGCTCTACCACACACTCTGTGGCTAAATCCACTGGTCCATCAGGTTGCTCCATGTTCTTGGGTTGTTCAGTAACGTTGTCCTCTTTAAGGACCCTAAATTCTCCCCATGAGCAGATCCACATCTGTAATAACAAAGAGCCGAGGCTGTAAGTGCTCCATGCTTGACTTTAATGCACCAATAATCACTGCAGCCTGGCAGCCCTGGAGACATGACGAGCTCTGATTTTGAAGCAGAAACAAGGAGAACAATCCCAGGGCTGTTCCAGTGCCCAAGTTCAAGGTGGACGCCCAACTACAGAGCCAGGCCTGCCAAAACTCTCAGTCATGGAGATACTTGTGAAAGATTTAATATGACGGTGATAGATCAGTGGAACGGGCTGCCCAGAGAGGTGGTGGAGGCCCCATCCCTGGAGTCATTCAAGGTCAGGCTTGGTGGGGCTCTGAGCAGCCTGACCTAGGTAGAGATATCCCTACTTGTGTAGGGAGGTTGGACCAGAGGACCTCTAGAGGTCTCTTCCAGCCTCAAACATTCTATGATTCTATGATTTGATAAAGGATCAGAAGTACAGAGAACACTTTTCCTCCTCACTAATTTACTGTGTCTCCACTTTCTCAGTCACCTGCATCCTCTTTCTCTTCCTTCTTTCACATTTAGATTTCAAGCTTTTTGGGTAGGGGTTGTTTTTACTCTGCTGGTCTATGCCAAGGTCTCCATACGGCTGAAAGAAAACCGGGTATAACCTTCCCACCTGAAGAAAGACACGATGCACTCAGTAAAAAGTCCATCTACCAGTTCCATTAAAGCCCTCTAGAAGTTTTCTGAGCAAGGCATCCCTTTGTTGAGGAGCCAGTTTCAACGAAGTCAGTGTGATCTCTGCTTCAGGACTCCCAGCTCAAAGCAGATGAAGGTTGAGCTGGAGACGGTATCAGCAGCCCACCAATGCTATGACTGTCCCTTCAACAGTCTTAAAGATGTGACTGTTTGTAGGTACCTATTGTAAGAAAAGGATTTGATCTCGGTGTCCCACCACCCTTGTTTGGGCAGAATTAGCCATACAGATTTTAGCATAAAACACTGAACTGTGCAACACTGTGCTCAGAAGAGATCATAGAATCATTTAGGTTGGAAAAGACCTTTAAGACCATCGTGTCCAACCATTAACCTGGCTCTACCGGTCCACTGCTAAACCATGTCCCTCAGCACCACATCTACATGGCTTTTAATGATGCAGATGCTCATGTGCTGCTTCCAAGCAGCACAATGAACAAGAACAAGCTTGGGACAAGCCAACAGCATAAATTTGTCAGCCTCGGTACCTCTCCAGACTAATTACAGTAGACCTCGCTGCTCTCTACAACTGCCTAAAAGGAGGTTGCAGTGAGGCTGGTGTTGGTCTCTTCTCCCAAGTAACTAATGACAGGACAAGAGGTAATGGCCTCAAGCTGTGCCAGGGGAGGTTTAGATTGGATATTAGAAAGAAGTTCTTTCCTGAAAGAGTGGTCAGGCACTGAAACAGGCTGCCCAGGGAAGTGGTGGAGTCGCCATCCCTGGAGGCGTTCAAAAAACAAGTAGATGTGGGGCTTCAGGACATGGTCTAGGGGTCAGGGAGATGCTGGGATGAAGGTTGGACTTGATGATCCTAGAGATCTTTTCCAACCTAAATGATTCTAATTAACTTGAGTCCAGGGTGAACTGTGACCCAAAGGTTGCATCCATTTCCAACACCAGAAACAGTAAGAAGAGGATCTCACTGACAGGAGTGTCTCTTTCTCTTCCCCCACTTCTCTGTAGCAGCTCTGGTCTGATGTACTGCTCAAGGAGGGACAGCCATGCTCTGCCCACATAATAGCTCATGAAGCTTTTAGTAGCTCTGTGTCAGACCACTCTTCCTATGCCATATCCAAAACTCAGCACACCAATAGAAAAGCAAAGGAACCAGAGGACAGTGTCTCCTGTTAGCTGATTATTAAAGGTTGGACTTGAAGACCTTAAAGGTCTCTGCATCTGCAGGGAGGAGCAGCCAGGACAGGTCATCCTAAACTGACCCCCAAGGGATTCCATCCCATATATGTCATGTTCAGTATAAAGCTGAGGGATTACAAGGTTCAAGCTTTTTCTTCAATGGTTGGCATCTAAGAAGGACTCTGTCCATTCTGCCTTTGGTCCCGTTTCATGTGTTCCTGAACCCAGCTCCTGGATCTGGTTCCCATCTGCTCCTTAGTCCAGTCTGGGACTCCCCCAGTGCCTGCTCCACAGAATCAGTGGTGATGGTGACATAATTGCCATCAGGGGTGTTGGGTTCAATATTACCTTTGTATATATGTCTCATTTTATGTTATTATTTTCATTAACGCTGTTTCAGTTTTCTTTTCCAATCCATAAAGTCTCTCTCCCCTATTCTCTTGCCCTTTGGGAAGGGAAAGGGGTTCACAGAGAGCATTGGTCACTTGTCTAGTGGCCAGCCCAGCTCCACACCTTGGCAGCTGGTTTGAGGGAGCCACCGGAGCTGTGAAGTCACAGTGAAACCCCAGAGAAAGAAGGAAAACCTGTCCCCTAGGAAAAGTGTGGCCTGTAGGTCCATCTAGGGATGCAGCTTGACAGGAATGGCTCCAAGTGTGCTGCTCCTACCAAGACCTTTCTATAGCTGATAGAGAAGATGAAGCTACATCCCAAAGCAGGCATGCCAAGAATGGGACTTCATGCTCACTTCTCTTCATTGGCTCTAACCAGAGCTCAGAGAAACCAGTTAAACTGCTGGTCTGGAGTGAAAACATCTCTGCAAACAAGCTCTTCCACTCCAGCCTTAGTGTTCTCATCCACCCTCAGGAGATGGCTGCTGTGATGCTCGTTTCACCCAGTCAATGGCAAAGAAAGCATTGGTTACTCACCACCCCAAACACTGCCAGAAGGGAGATCTTGGGGCACAAACCTGGAGTCTGGGCACACCAGCCAGGTGGGCTTCCTGATGTCCATCTGCTCAGCAGGGAAACACACAAGGACAGGAGGCAAAAATCATCTCTTTTCAGCAAAGGAAGATAGTTCTGCCTGTCTGGGTGACTCTGCAGCTAATGATTTCCATATGTTCAACTATCCTTCACAAGCACTGCTCCTACCTGGCTTCCTAGCTTGCTGAGGACAGGGGAGAAACCCCATTCCCATCCTCTTCCTCACTGGGGAACCAGCCCTGAGAGCAGCTCAGCACCTAGAACCCACTAGAACCCACTGGAACAGGCTGCCCAGGGAGGTAGTGGAGTCACCATCCCTGGAGGGGTTCAAAAAACAAGTAGATGTGGTCCTTTACTTGTTCCTCAGTATCATCCAGCCCATGCCCTGGGCTAAGCTCAGTGCTGGCTGTGACAGGCTCCTGGTTAATCCAGACAGGCACCTTTTTGACTCCTGTGCTGGACTTTCCTGGCAGGCAGGGAGACGAGGGCAGCCAGGAAAGGAAAGTTTCTAAGTATAAACCCCCAAAGCGTCCCCAGCCTCACAAAAGTGTCAAAGCAAGAGGCACAGGGTTGACCCGGACTATTTATAAACTGAGATCCGATGGAAACATGATGGAGCTGAACCAAATTCCTGTTTCCAACCCATCCCTCTCCCCGTTACCTGAGCTGTGGGGCACCAGCCAGTGCCCTTGGCTCTGATTTCCACAGGGTCAGGGTTTAAGTTATAGCTGAGTGCACAAACTGCACCCCTTGGATGGAAAGAGGAATCATAGAATCATTCAGCTTGGAAAAGACTCTTGGGATCATCGAGTCCAACCATCACCCCTACTCTACAAAGTTCTCCCCTAAACCACATCCCCCAACACCACATCTAAATGACCCTTAAACACCTCCAAGGATGGTGACTCCACCACCTCCCTGGGCAGCCTGGTCCAGCATCTGACCACTCTTTCTGGGAAAAATCCTTTCCTAATGTCCAGTCTAAACCTCCCCTGGTGCAGCTTGAAGTCATTCCCTCTTGTTCTATCACTAATTACCTGTGAGAAGAGACCAGCACCAACCTCTCCACAATGTCCTTTCAGGTAGCTGTAGAGTGATGAGCTCTCCCCTCAGCCTCCTCTTCCTCAAACTAAACAGTCCCAGCTCCTTCAATCGTTCTTCACAAGATTTATTCTCCAGACCCTTCACCAGCTTTGTTGCCCTTCTCTGCACTCGCTCCAGCACCTCCACATCTCTTTTGTGTTGAGGTGCCCACAACTGGACACAATGCTCAAGGTGTGGCCTCACCAGTGCTGAGTACAGGGGGATAATCACCTCCCTACTTCTGCTGGTCAGAATATTATTTATAATATATTTCTAATACATTATTCTATATATTCTATATATAGAATAAAATTCTCTCTATATATAACATATATAGAAATATATATTATATATTTCTAATACAAGCCAGGATGCCATTGGCTTTCTTAGCTACCTGGGCACATGCTGGCTCATCTCCACCTGCTTGTCGATTAGAACCCCCAGGTCCTTTTCTGCCAGGCAGTTTCCAGCCACACTTCCCCAAGCCTGGAGCATTGCATGGGGTTGTTGTGGCCCAAGTGCAGGACCTGGTAGTTGGCCTTGTTGAAGCTCATACCATTAACAGGCCATCAATCCAATCCATCCAAGTCTCTCTGTAGAGCCTCCCTATCCTCACACAGATAGAATCATAGAATCATAGAATGTTTGAGGCTGGAAGGGACCTCTAGAGCTCATCTTCTCCAACCTCCCTACTCAAGTAGGGACATCTCTACCTAGGGCAGGTTGTTCAGAGCCCCATCAAGCCTGACCTTGAAGGACTCCAGGGATGGGGCCTCCACCACCTCTTTGAACAGTCCATTCCACTGATCTATCACCCTTCCCCTTAGCTTGATGTCATCTGAGAACTTACTGATGATACACTCTATGTCCTTATCAAGGTCCTCAATAAAGATGTTAAACAGAAATCATCCCAACACTGAGCCCTGAGGAACACCACTTGTGACCAGCCGCCAGCTGGATTTAACTCCATTGGCCACCACTCTATGGGCCCATCTGTCCAGCCAGTGCTTGATCCAGCAGATTTGCTCATCCAGGCCATGAGCAGCCAGTTTTTCCATGAGAATTCTGTGGGGAACAGTGTCAGATGCTTTTTGAAAGTCTAAGTAGACAATATGCACAGCCTTTCCCTCGTCCTATAGTTGGGTCATCTTGTCATAGAAGGAGATCAGGTTGGTCCTGGATTCCCCAAGGTGGTGGTCCCTAGAAAGGTGGAGGTGTTAGTGTATGGTTCATCCATGGAGAAAGCCTGGCTGTTCCTCTTGAGAAGAGCTCTGCCCTGCAATGGGCTCCAAGAACTTGTTGAGGAACATAATAGGATGGACACTTACCCTTATTTTTTCTCCCTTGTAGCCCTAGGGAAGGTAGAGAGTAACAGCAGCGTGTTGGCTGTGTGGGAGGGATGCTCCAGCTTCCCCCAACTAAAAATTCTGCAAGGTGGTTGCGAAACTCCATGGCTTTTTTTTCCACCTCTCCATGCAAGAAATGGAAAGACCCAGCACCTGGATCATTGCCACCTTCTGGCACACCAGACCCCTCCCCTCCATTCAGCTCACCTCCTTCTCAGAGATGAGCAGCAGCCCCTTGGGCAGTGAGTGCTACCCAGGAGGAACCTCCACAGTCCCACCTCAGATGAGGGTCCTACTCTGCCCCTGCTCCAGCAAAAGCAACAGCAAGTGGACATCACACCAAGCAATGTGGACCAGCAGCCCAGTGCTACCTTCCTGGCAGTGGGAACTCTTCTCCTCACATGGCTGAGGAAGAGGAGGAGGAAGGGCACAGGGGCAGGGAGAAGGAACAATTTGGGAATGTATGAGTCTTAGAAATATGAAATTTTAAGACCTAGATCTATTCTGAGCCATCAGAAACAGTCTGGACTGGGAAGGTCTAAGTCTCCAGGTTGGGCAGGTTTCTGCTCCTTCCTTTAGGGCATTTTTAAAGAGTAAATTTTGCTCCTGGGGATCCATCCCTTGGCAAACCCCACAGCAGTTTCTGCTCACCAAATCCTAGGGAAAGGCTACATGGGGCCACCAGGAAGAGCCCCATCAAGGTGACCAGGCAACCCCTGGAGGTACAAGGCTTTCCACCTCAGCTGTGTTTTGCACCACAAGCACAAGCCTGTAAGAAAACCCATCATGTGTCATTAGTCATAACAAAGAGTTCTCAAGAGAAGCAGGCAGTAGAGGACAGGAGGAGTTCTTTTCCAGTCTGGGGGTTAATAGTTTTCCTTGCAGAGCTCATGGCTGATCCTCCACAGAAGGTCCCACGCTTCAGAAGGAAACATTTCCATATTTGCTCTTGGGCCATTGAGCTGCTCCTGCAAGTGATAATCCCACTTTAATCACGTGTTCTTCTCACAGGAGCCATAGAGGATGCTACACTTCCAGTGACTAACGAATTAATGGGGTTTAGGATGTGTAAAATTTAAAAACCACCAGGGGAGGAAAGAATATTGACCTTTTCCCCAGCCTTTTATTGAATTCTTAGGGAATTACAGATCTGTGTGACTTGGATGAATGAAAACACGGAGCTTGAAAGGAGTTCAGGAGCCTGTGTAGACCACCCCCGTATGCTGAGGTGGGATCACTTTGGTATGGGACATCTCTCAAGGATGGTGTAGCACAGGCTGGGGTATCATGGGCTGGAGAGCAGCTTTTGGGAGAGGACCTGGGACCACCAACCATGCCATGGGTATTGGTGGCAGGAGTGGAGGCAGCAGGACCAGATTCTCCTTCTCAATTTCAAACATGGCACTGGGACCAGTTTCAACTCCTCAGTACCAGGCTGATGGTCAAAGAAGCCAGTGAGGCCACCAAGCTGGTTGGGGCTGGAGCTCAGGGTGTGCAAGGAGAGGCTGAGGGCTGGGTGGGCTGTGAGAGTAGAAGGTAAAGGGGGATTTTATCACTGTCTGCAACTCCCAACTGGGACAGTGTGGAGGTGAGGGAGGGACAGGCTCTCCTGGGAGATGTTCAGTGATGGGAAGAGAGTCAACAGCCCAAGTTAGAGCATAAGAAATTCCCATTAGGAAAAGCTCCAGGTCAAACACTGTAAAGGGGTCTCAGTTGGGGGAATCTCCATCTTTGAAGATACTCAAAACTCTCCTGAAAAAAACCCTGGGCAACTTCAGATCACACTTCAAAGCAGGACCTTCCAGTCCTGGTGCCTCTATATATCTTTGTTCGCACACCCTCCAGTAGCAGGGATGGCATCGTCCTTGGATCACCTCCTCCAACATTTTCTACTCCTACAGTTCTGAAATTTTTCCTAAAATATTCTAAGTGCACATTTGCTGGGTGTTCATGCATTTCTTCTCACCACATAGAGNGCCACGTTTCTCTTGATGCAGCCACATGGCAGTGGATGTGTAGAAATGGGACCTTCCCTTCTCTTCTCTTTTCATCCCATCTTGTTGCTTTGAGGGAGATGCATCCTTTTTATTTGCAACAGCATCACCTCTGGCTCTTGCTCCACCTGTGATGAGGAACCTCTCAGCTGCTCTCCCACCACTCAACCCTCACACAAAACCACATTTCCCCTTTGGGATGCATCAATGTTTTCCCCTCACCTTATAAGAAAACCAGCTTCAGATTCCACTGGTAGTTTGAAAACCCCAGCTGAGACCCTTCAGATGGAGAGAGCTGTGTCTGTTTTTATAAGGTATCAGCTTCATCAAGAGGAGGAGGTGGAAGCAGAAGAGATGCTGTTCATGTGCCAGATGGGCACAGACAAGTCCCAGGCCAAGTTCACACCTCATCACAGCAGCTTGTTAACTGGTAGGTCAATGGCTTGAGCAGTAACCCCACTGTGTTGCAACCTCCTGTAGATATGGGAAGATTGGGAGATACGTCCCACATGGAGGTAATGGGGATATCTAAAGTCTTATCTGCTTGTGGAGCTTATCATGCTCACAGCCTGTTGTGGTAAGATGCTGTGCAGATTTTTCCCTTGCTCTTTAGGAAGTGGGACAAGAGGCAAGAGTTTAGGTTCCAAAAACACACTCCAGAAATGTGCTTAGCCATAGGATTGGGGGTTCATCCTCTGCTTTATAACGAGCTCCCCTTGAGAGCAGCACCAAGACCCTGTTTGGGAGCTGTGCAGGGCAGGGGCCTTCACCTCCAACCCCAAGGAAGGATAAGGAATCACTGCACTGCACAGAAAATACAGCTCCAAAAACAGTTCTGGCATAACTTGCTAACTTGAATTTTATCTGTAAACGTTTTCAGCCCGATACCACTGGGAATCCTGATTTTTTCCGAGACTTACCAGCAGGAAATCCCTGAGCTGGAGGGTTTAGCTGTAATGAACTTATTGTATATTCAAGCACTGAACGTCAATTTGGATTACGATGTCAAAAATAAGCACTGAGAGCAGGCAACCGTACCCTGGGGTTACCTGTCAGGAACTCCAGACTGAAATTGGCCAGATATAGACCAGCACAGCCTTGATTTATATTTTTCCCTGTGCAAATATAACAGCTAAGACTGAACGAACCTACTGCATCTTGGAGATGAGCCCCCCCTCCTCCTCCTCCTTCTCTCCCCAGCACCTTCTTTCACTTCACACAGGGCTTCCTTGGCTGGAGATGCTTCATTAGAGGCTGCCCAAAGAGTTCTGCACTAGTCGGATGCATTGGGAGGCTAAATCCCTCTATTAGTGCATGTCTAAATCACTGCCACTTGTGTCATTCTGGGAGTCCAAGTCCCAGGCACAATCAGGATCTCCATCCTCCCAGACACTCAGCACGCTCAGGTGAAGACAAGCTCTTGCTCCCCAGCCTTGGGCTGAAGACACACAGGAATTCATCCAGAGCATGGGATGCAGGAGGAGAGGTGCGTGGGGGCAGGAGGGATAATTTACACCTTCCTCTCCAGGCACGTGGCCTCGGCCCTGCCCCTGTTCAGGCAGCTCATGCCTGGCTTTCCAGCCATCCCCTTTTCTCCACAGCACAAGCAAGGATGTTGGACTGTAAAGCTGGCGATCTCCACTTGTTTCTTAGGCTCTATCCCAAGTGCTCTGGGGTGAGAACTGATCCTCTTTTTTTGGATGCTGAAGTATAAGAAAGACTTTGAGGTGCTGGAGCAGGTCAAGAGAAGGGCAATGAAGCTGGGGAAGGGTCTAGAACACAAGTCTGGTGAGAAGCGGCTGAGAGACCTGAGGTTGATGAACCTAGAGAAAAGGTGACTCAGGGGAGACCTTCTCACTCTTGACAACTGCCTGAAAGGAGGTTGTAGAGAGGTGGGTGTTGGTCTCTTCTCCCAACTAGCTAGCCATAAGATGAAAGGAAATGGTCTCAAGTTGTGCCAGGGGAGGTTCAAATTGGATATTAGGAAAAATTTACTGAAAGAGTGGTCAAACATTGGAACAGGTTGCCCAGGGAAGTGGTGGAGTCACCAAGCTAAACAATCCCAGTTCCCTCAGGAGCTCCTAATAAGCCATGTTCTCCAGCCCTCTCCCCAGCTTCGTTGCCCTTCTCTGCACCCGCTCCAGCCCCTCAATGTCCTTCTTAGCCTGTGGTGCCCAAAACTGGACCCAGTGCTCAATATTATCTTCAACCTCAGTGTTCTCTCCAGTTATGTCACATTCCCTAAGACTTCCTCCTAAATCCTTCTCACGGAGACTCTACAGCCTTTTATGGTTAGCTAGATGGGGGAGATACTTAGAGATAAGGAAGGCAAAATTTGGTTCCTCCAACCAAATATAACAGTCTTAACAAAAAAAGAAAAATCCTCATTCATAAATTCAGGTCTCACCCCCATAACTCTCTAACCTGTTTGTTATGAAGCTAACAATGAGATTAGACTCTTTTTGCTTTGAGGAAGCATCGAGCTTCCTCTTCCTTGCTTGTGCATGCAGTCAATCATCTGGGAGACCATGGACACAGGTCCCAATGCAGTTATCAAGATCAGGGATGGGGTTTGCAGGGCACTTTCCTCCCTGCAAATGTTTAGCTACATGAGGAGCCAGTCACATCCATCCCTCCATCCACCCACCCATCCATCCATCCCTCCATCCCTCCATTCATCCACCCATCCATCCATCCTTCCTCCATCCCCCTGGCTTCCAGTCTCTGAGGAAAGCTGAGGGCAGAAGCTTTTCTCCCAGCCAAGCACTTGAGAGCCCCCCTTGGAGACAGCAACCTCTCCCTTCCCTCCTTTGTTTTGGTGACTGCTTGGGTGGTTCGTATCCCTGAGCCTCTAATTCCCTCCACTCTCACAAACTGCACCAGTACCAAAATGAAAGTCGGGGATATTGGGTCAGAATAAAACCACAACTTGTTTTACGCAACTGGTTTTGTTGGGGAAGAAGGTAGAGCATAGAACCATAGAATCATTTAGGTTGGAAAAGATCATTAAGATCATCAAGTCCAACCATTAACCTAACACTGCCAAGCTCACCACCAAACCACAGAATCGTTTTGGTTGGAAGAGACCTTTAAGATCAACAAGTCCAACCATTTCCCCATCACTGCCAGGTCACCACTAACCCATGTCCCTCAGCACCACATCTCCACAGCTTTGAAACCCCTCCAGGGCTGGGGACTCCACCACTGCCCTGAGCAGCCTGTCCCAGTGATTAATAACCCTTTAACGAGAACGATGAAAAGCTTTGGGTCTCCTTTGTCCTTGCAGATAGCAAAGGGTCAATGGTATCTGCTTTAATTGTTCATCTTATGCTGAAAATCACAGCAGAGGTGAAATTTCAGAGACACTCAGCCAAAGAGCATGAAAAATGCTGCTCTACTCTTGCTGGTCCCCAACTTGACAAATACTCACTTGAGCCTCTTCACTAACGCTGGAAGCTTTTGCAAGCCCACGCTCCTCAGCCCACGTCCTCTAGTGCCTGATATCTGGCTAACGTCAGCGCAGGGAGGATTAAACCTTCCCTCTGCAGCTCCCAGCCAAGCTGACAGCATCTTGGACTTCTCACCCAGGACAAATCCTACCCCAGTTTAGCAAGTCTCCTCTGTGGACAAAGGGGTAGCCAAAGAACCGTTTTGTGTTGTCACACCACGTGCTGTTGACAAAGTTATCGCTGTAAAAACGACCTGGAGCCAAGAGAACTGGGGCCCTCCACCTACTCCAGCATGAGAGCATTTCCTTCTTGTATGGGGGAAAAGGTTATTAAAGATACATGTGGAGGAGAAGGTAAAGATGGTTGCTGCAGGTTGTGGAGCTGCACTTGCTGAGTATCCATGTTCAGGGTCTGGGAAAGGTGATAGGATGAGGAGTAATGGCTTTAAACTGAAGGAAGGTAGATTTAGATTAGATGTTGGGAAGAAATTTTTCACTCTGAGGGTGGTGAGACACTGGCACAGGTTTGCCTAGGGAAGTTGTGGATGCTCCATCCCTGGAGGTGTTCAAGGCCAGGTTGGATGGGGCTTTGAGCAACCTGGTCTAGTGGGAGGTGTCCCTGGGGGTTGGAACGAGATGATCTTTGAGGTCCCTTCCAACCCAAACCATTCTGTGCCTCTATGATCTGGAAAAGGAGGGCTTCATCTCGTAGATGACAAGTATGAAATCCAAAGACTAGATGTTAAAACTAGACTTGGTAGATGATAAAAAGGTACCACAGGAACATGGTTGAATGTGCTTAAGCTCAAATGGGAATCAAATGAGAAGCTGCTGTGATTACAAGTAAGAATTTTCAGCTGCCAAAGTAAATCTTCTGAACAGTCCTTGTCTCTTTCTCACCATCTGCTATGGAAGGAAGGATTTCCACGCTCTTCTGAAATACTGTGACTTATGTTGCAAATAATACACCAAAAAATTGAGGTGAAACTCTGTGGCTCTTATAACTGGTTAGGCAAGACCAGCCTAAAACCTCGGCCTATCCTGCTGGCACAGGCTCTTCTAGCAAATGCAGAGAGGAAGCAGAAAAGTATCTAATGTTATACAGATCTTAAGCACCCCTTCCAGAGAAGATCTATGAAGCAGAACATCTCAGTGCCTCTTGCCCTTTCTCCACAGGCAGCTGGATCTCGACGCTTAGTGGTTGCTCGACCAGCTCTTCACAACCACAACACTCATTTTTCACTCTAAGCCTATGGTTTCCAGCTGATGGGAACATGCTCAAGCCTTGCTGATGGCTTGTGGTTTGGCAAAGCTCTGAGGAGAGAAGTATCCAGGTAGATCTGTTATTAAGAGTTGCTGGTAGAGCCCAGGAACTGAGAGTTTGTAATTAATTGGGTTGCAACCCAACAGCAGTTTTAATGATAAGAAAGAAGGGAGAGGTGATAGATATCAATGGATGGAGAAGCTCTACAGAATCCATAGGGCTCTCCCTCCTTTGAAGGTCGTCTGAAGATCATAGAATGGTTTAGGTTGGAAGGGACCTTCCAAGGTCATCTATCTCAACCCCCTTCATCTAGTCCAACCACCCTAAATAAATTAACCTCTTTAGGAAGCAAATTAATTCACTTTTTCGTTGCAAATGTTCCTGAGAAATGGAAACGAGAATGTTTTAAAGATCCCCAGTTGTCCTTCAGCCTGTCAATATGGTTTTAAAGAAGGGGTTCCTGGACTGCAGGAAACCACCATCCTGTTGCTTTTGTCCTCTGGCACAGGAACTGAAGGTTTCTGCTTGAGCATACAACTCAACCCACGAGAGAGGAGGAACAGCCCATCACCAAGGAAGAGTCTCATTCTTGCTCTTCAGACTAAGTATCTTGGAGCCAGAACCACAATCCTGTGGTTCTGATCACCAGGAGAGGTGCTGCCCTTGTGCACTGCCCTGACTGCCCTCATAGCTGGTGTGGCATCACCTTTATTTGCCTCCTGAAAGACACACACACAGAATGGTGGGGGCTGGAAGGGACCTCTGGGGATCATTTCATCCAACCCCCCTGCTAAAGCAGCTCACCCAGAGCAGGTTGCCCAGGATCATGTCCAGGCACGTTTGGAAAGTCTTCAGAGAAGGAGACTCCACAACCTCTCTGGGCAGCCTGGGCCAGGCTCCAACACCCTCACAGCAAAGTTTCTCCTCATGTTCAGGTGGAAATTCCTGAGTTCCAACTTTTAAATCAAGCATGGAGGCTGAAATTCCTCCTGTTAACCCATCTCACCATACACACTCCTCCAACGTGATGCCCACCCCAAGGCAATCACTACCAGGTCATAAGGAGGGACCTGAAGCTCCTCCATAGTCACCCAGCTCTGCATTCACTGCTGGAGCATCATCTGTAGTGAACATGTTAAAAACTCAGCTTTGTAACCAGCATTTTGGATTTGAGGTGTAGGAACAGCACACTGCTGATGCTGTTGCAATAGACCACAGAGCATCCCTGCCTGCTGCAAAGGGCTGAGGAACCCCAACACTTCTGGAGGTGAGTAAGACCAGCAATTGCAGCACTGAAAGCTCAGACTTCTCCAGATCCAGGAGCTGTTGTCACCTGTAGCTGCCCAGGGCTTTTGAAGCCAAGCATGTTTGATTTCAGCTCTCTAAGAAACAGGTGTTAAAGCTGTGGCCAGGAGCACAGTGGTCCATTAGCAGGAATCCTTGTTGTCTTTCAGACCAGGCATCAAGATATGTGGGAGCTTTGTAGGGACCAAATGAGACAGAGGAAAACTTGGTTTATTGACAGTCCTTCCAGCATCGGTTTAAACATCAGTGAAATGTTTTGGCCTCCCCACTTCAAGAGAGACAAGGAGCTACTGGAGAGAGTCCAGTGGAGGCTACAAAGATGCTGGTGGGACTGGAGCATCTGTGTGCCCAGGACAGGCTGAGAGCCCTGGGGCTGTGGAGCTGCAGAAGAGAAGCCTCAGAGGGGATCTGCTCAATGCTGCTCAAGAGCTCAAGGGTGGGGGCAAGAGGCTGGGGCCAGACTCTTGTCAGTGGTGCCCAGGGACAGCACAAGGGACACCGGGCACCAACTGGAACCCAGGAGGTTCCACCTGAGCAGGAGGAGAAACTTGTTTGGTGTGAGGGTGTTGGAGCCTGGCCCAGGCTGCCCAGAGAGGTTGTGGAGCCTCCTTCTCTGGAGAGATTCCAAACATGCCTGGACACAATCCTGGGCACCCTGCTCTGGCTTTAGCAGAGGGGGTTGGAAGAGATGATCTCCAGAGGTCCCTTCCAACCCCAATTCTGTGCTATTCTGTGAAAAGAAGGAGGAACTCTGTGAGTTTATGACAAAGCTGAGATGTTATCAAAACATCTGCAGTGTGTCTGTCAGGTGCCCCATCTCCCCTGGAGGAGTCGTTTCTGCATGAGACACACACAGCCCAAGCCACAGAAAACAGACACACACAAGGCTCCTCTGTCTCTCTGCCAGAGCACTCGTGTCTCCAATTAAACCATCGAGGACCTATCGGGTTGCAGTGAAATTTCACCATCTCTGTAAATTTGCAGGGGGAAGAAGATTAATGTGAGAAAATGATTCCCCAGACCAGGAGCCATGTTCTGAGCAGCACTAGCCAGGGCAGGCGAAACCACAGAGGACAACCTCAAACTGTGCCAAGACTCTAATTTCAGAGCAACGACCAAAACCAGTTTCCTGAAAACAAGAGCAGAGAAGCAAGAGCTGAAAGGAAAGGACAGATTTCTGCTGCAGAGCTTCAAAGAAGTCCATGCATGTCCTCCATCAGGAGGTATCCTACAAGGAAAAGGAGATTTTCTTCCTGAAACGTGCCTCACTTACTTGCAGCATGTGCAAGTCTCAGTTGAAAATAGAAGCTCTCAACATCAGCAGCAAAGAACTGGAGGGATGTGGACTCCTTGAGCAGAGAAGCCCAAGGAGACTTACAAGCAGAACAGTCATTGAGAGGTAGAATCTGGGTAGGACAGGTAATCCAGTCATCCACCACACTGCCCTGAGTTTCCACCTGCTGTAAGAAGGANGTAAGACCAGCAATTGCAGCACTGAAAGCTCAGACTTCTCCAGATCCAGGAGCTGTTGTCACCTGTAGCTGCCCAGGGCTTTTGAAGCCAAGCATGTTTGATTTCAGCTCTCTAAGAAACAGGTGTTAAAGCTGTGGCCAGGAGCACAGTGGTCCACTAGCAGGAATCCTTGTTGTCTTTCAGACCAGGCATCAAGATATGTGGGAGCTTTGTAGGGACCAAATGAGACAGAGGAAAACTTGGTTTATTGACAGTCCTTCCAGCATCGGTTTAAACATCAGTGAAATGTTTTGGCCTCCCCACTTCAAGAGAGACAAGGAGCTACTGGAGAGAGTCCAGTGGAGGCTACAAAGATGCTGGTGGGACTGGAGCATCTGTGTGCCCAGGACAGGCTGAGAGCCCTGGGGCTGTGGAGCTGCAGAAGAGAAGCCTCAGAGGGGATCTGCTCAATGCTGCTCAAGAGCTCAAGGGTGGGGGCAAGAGGCTGGGGCCAGACTCTTGTCAGTGGTGCCCAGGGACAGCACAAGGGACACCGGGCACCAACTGGAACCCAGGAGGTTCCACCTGAGCAGGAGGAGAAACTTGTTTGGTGTGAGGGTGTTGGAGCCTGGCCCAGGCTGCCCAGAGAGGTTGTGGAGCCTCCTTCTCTGGAGAGATTCCAAACATGCCTGGACACAATCCTGGGCACCCTGCTCTGGCTTTAGCAGAGGGGGTTGGAAGAGATGATCTCCAGAGGTCCCTTCCAACCCCAATTCTGTGCTATTCTGTGAAAAGAAGGAGGAACTCTGTGAGTTTATGACAAAGCTGAGATGTTATCAAAACATCTGCAGTGTGTCTGTCAGGTGCCCCATCTCCCCTGGAGGAGTCGTTTCTGCATGAGACACACACAGCCCAAGCCACAGAAAACAGACACACACAAGGCTCCTCTGTCTCTCTGCCAGAGCACTCGTGTCTCCAATTAAACCATCGAGGACCTATCGGGTTGCAGTGAAATTTCACCATCTCTGTAAATTTGCAGGGGGAAGAAGATTAATGTGAGAAAATGATTCCCCAGACCAGGAGCCATGTTCTGAGCAGCACTAGCCAGGGCAGGCGAAACCACAGAGGACAACCTCAAACTGTGCCAAGACTCTAATTTCAGAGCAACGACCAAAACCAGTTTCCTGAAAACAAGAGCAGAGAAGCAAGAGCTGAAAGGAAAGGACAGATTTCTGCTGCAGAGCTTCAAAGAAGTCCATGCATGTCCTCCATCAGGAGGTATCCTACAAGGAAAAGGAGATTTTCTTCCTGAAACGTGCCTCACTTACTTGCAGCATGTGCAAGTCTCAGTTGAAAATAGAAGCTCTCAACATCAGCAGCAAAGAACTGGAGGGATGTGGACTCCTTGAGCAGAGAAGCCCAAGGAGACTTACAAGCAGAACAGTCATTGAGAGGTAGAATCTGGGTAGGACAGGTAATCCAGTCATCCACCACACTGCCCTGAGTTTCCACCTGCTGTAAGAAGGAAGATGAATCATAGAATCACAGAATGTATTGGGTTGGAAGGGACCTCCAAAGGTCATCTAGTCCAACCCTCCTACAAGAAGCAGGGACAACTCTAACTAGGGCAGGTTGTTCAGAGCCCCATCAAGCCTGACCCTGAATGTCTCCAGGGATGGGGCCTCCACCACTTCTCTGGGCAACCTGTTCCAGTGATCAACCACCCTCATATTAAAGAACTTTTTCCTAATGTCCAACCTAAATCTACCCTTTTCTAGCTTAAAACCATCATCCTGTCACTACAAACCCTTGTGAACAGATCCTCCCCCACCTTCCCATAGGCCCTTTTCAGGTATTGGAAGGTCACTATAATGTCCCCCCGGAGCCTTCTCTTCTCCAGGCTGAACAAGAAGAGATAAACTCTTCATGAAGAGAGAAACCCAACAGAATGAAGATCTTGCTGGCACTACCCACAACTGATCTCATGGCACAAAGCCCTTCTGAGAGGTGCCTTGCAGGAGCTGAGGGCTGGTGGCTGCAGTTATCCAGTGTCTCTGGCACTGGTACACAGAGCATTTATCACTGCTGGCAGGTGGACACATGATGGAGAACCAGAGCCCTACTGCCAAAAGGCCAAAAATCAGTAATTGGAGCAAGCGTTAGATTTATTCCCCAATCTCACCCTGCCCAGCCAAGGAAACTGCTTTTGGTTTTGCCTAAACAATGTGAAATTGATTCAGTTACCAATAAACAATAAATCAGTGCTTGGCATCATAGAATCATAGAATTGTTTAGCTTAGAGGAGACCTTTAAGATTGTCAAGTCCAACCATTAATCGGCACTGCCAGGTCACCACTAAACCGTGTCCCTCAATGCATCTACAGGTCTTTTAAATCACTCCAGGGATGGGGAGTCTACCACTGCCCTGGGCAGCCTGGCACAGCCCCTGACAACCCTTTCAGGAAAGAAATTGTTCCTCATGTCCAACCTGAATCTCTCTTGGCACAACTTGAGGCCATTTCCTATTGTCCTGTTGCTTGGGAGAAGAGATCAACCCCCACCTTGCTCCAACCTCCTTTCAAGGACTTGTGGAGAGTGAGAAGGTCTCCCCTGAGCCTCCTTTGCTCCAGGCTCAACCCCCCCAGCTCCCTCAGCTGCTCCTCACCACACTCCTGCTCTACACCCTTCCCCAGCTTCCTTGCCCTTCTCTGGACACGCTCCAGCCCCTCAAGGTCCTTCTTGGAGTGAGGGGTCCAAAACTGACCCCAGGATTTGAGGGGCAGCCTCTCCAGTGCCCAGCCCAGGGGGACCATCCCTGCCCTGCTCCTGCTGCCCACACTGGTGCTGACACCAGCCAGGCTGCTGGTGGCTTCTTGGCCACCTGGGCACACTCTGCCTCATCTCTAGCCCCTGTCCCAAACCCCCCCAGGTCCTTTCCCTCAGGCACTTTCCAGCTGCTCTTTCCCCAGCCTGGAGCCTTCAGGGGGTTGTTTTGACCCAAGGGCAGGACCCAACCCTTGGCCTGGTTGAACCTCATCCCATTGGCCTCAGCCTATTGATCCAGACCCCTCTGTGGAGCCTCCCTACCTCAGCCATGCTGAGGGCTGCTGCCCCCCTCTCCTGCAAGCTCTGGCTCTCCAGGCTTGGCAGCACAGCATTAAACACAGGTCACATTCTCCTCCACTAACGTTCCTGGGAGAATGCTGCCCTTGTGCAGGAGCAGAAAGATCTGCTTGCTGTAGCTGCACCCGTTCACATGGTCACTTGAGCCAATTCAAGGCTTAATGGACCTCTGTCAATGAAACCTTTGTAGTTCCTGGCTACCAGAAAACATTTTTTCTTCTTTTTAGTTTATTTTCTTTAGTGTTTTTTGATGGCTCGTGCTTCATCTTCTTCTAACAAGTCAGTGCAACACATAAAGGGACTTTCTGTCTTTGTTAAAACCAAGACAATCCAGACCAGGATGGAGATGTCTCTTCTAGAGGTTGGAAATCCAGAAATTTAAGTATGGCTTTATCAAAACAACCTATTGGAAGTAACCTAATAAAGCTAGAATGAAGAGTCATAGAATCATAGAATGGTTTGGGTTGGAAGGGACCTCAAAGATCATCTAGTTCCACTCCCCCTGCCTTGGGCAGGGACACCTGCCACCAGACCAGGTTGCTCAAGGCCCCAACAGATTAAATGTCAAGTCAATGTAATACCTACCTGAGAAGTTCCAGCACCAGCAGAGCCACGTTTGAGAGTCAATCAGTTGAAAAAAGTCCTATTTAATGAATAATCATAGAATAATGTTGCATTCTGCCACATACAGAATAAGCTGATTATCAAAATAACCAGCAGTTAAAAGAAGACTTAATTTATTACCTTTTTTTCCTGGAAAATTGTAGTCCTTTTTTCACCTGGGGTTAGAAGACCTGGCCTGCAGACAGGAGGTGGTCCTGGCTGCCCAAAGATGCCATTTCAACTGGATCAGTCAGAGCAACCTGCAAACAATTCCATCTGACAAAAGGTCAAAGTCCAGAAACCAAGGAGAAGCACCTTCTCTGGCCAGGTGAAAGGTGATGAACTGAGGTAGAGAAGAGCCCAAGGTTTATCTAGAACGAGTCCACTATCTCCAGCAGCACCTCCAGCTACTTTTCAATACAAACCCTTTCCATCCAGTGCTGTTGAGCATCTTCACCAATGACATGGATGGTGGGATCAAGTGCACCCTCAGCAAGTTTGCAGATGACACCAAAGTGAGTGGTGTGGTTGATACACCTGAAGGATAAGAAGTCAGCTAGAGGGACCTGGATGCTTGAGAAGTGGGCCCGTGTGAACCTCATGAGGTCACAAGGTCCTGCATGTGGGTCAGGGCAATCACCAGTATTACAAAAGGCAGGGAGATGAAGGGATGGAGCAGCCCTGAGAAGGACATGGGGGTGCTGGGGTGTGAGAAGCTGGAGCTGAGCCGGCCCCGCGCGCTCGCAGCCCAGCAGCCAATGTCCTCCTGGGCTGGTCCCCAGCAGCGTGGGCAGCAGGGCAGGGAGGGGATCCTGCCCCTCTGCTCCACCCCAGGGAGACCCCCCTGCAGTGCTGGGGCAGCTCTGGAGTCCTCAGCACAGCAGAGCCATGGAGCTGGTGGAGCGGGGCCAGAGGAGGCCCCAGCAATGGTGGGAGGGCTGGAAGCCTCTACTGGGAGGCCAGGCTGGGAGGGTTGGGCTTGGTCAGCCTGGAGAAGGCTCCAGTGAAACCTTCTTGTGGCCTTTCAGGACTTAAAGGGGATCTTCAAGAAAGATAGGGAGAGACTTTTGATCAGGGCTTGTTGGGACAGGACAAGGGGTGATGGTTTTAAACTAAAAGAGGGAGATTTAGACTCAATATAAGGAAAAAATATTCTACACTGAGGGTGGTGAGATCCTGTCCCAGGTTGCCCAGAGAGGTGGTCACTGTCCCATCCCTGGAACCATTGCAGGTGAGGTTGGTCAGGGCTCTATCAACCTGCTCTAGCTGCAGATGTCCCTGCTCCCTGCAGGGAATGACCTTTAAAGGTCCCTTCCAATCCAAACCATCCCATAATTCTACAATTCAGAGCTTATCCTGAATTCAGAGCACATTTCAATAATTCTGTTCAATGCTGCAAAACAGCTTCAAGTAAAATTTCTCTCCTGTATCTTCCCACTTCAGCTCCAGGACTCTAGAGTTGGCTTCTTGGCATTTTACCCTCTGCTGACAGACAGATTGGGTGGGAGAAAAGAAAAAAAAAAAAAAACTAAAAAAAAAAAAAAAAAACAAAGACACCCCTGTTGCACAGNGAAAAAATATTCTACACTGAGGGTGGTGAGATCCTGTCCCAGGTTGCCCAGAGAGGTGGTCACTGTCCCATCCCTGGAACCATTGCAGGTGAGGTTGGTCAGGGCTCTATCAACCTGCTCTAGCTGCAGATGTCCCTGCTCCCTGCAGGGAATGACCTTTAAAGGTCCCTTCCAATCCAAACCATCCCATAATTCTACAATTCAGAGCTTATCCTGAATTCAGAGCACATTTCAATAATTCTGTTCAATGCTGCAAAACAGCTTCAAGTAAAATTTCTCTCCTGTATCTTCCCACTTCAGCTCCAGGACTCTAGAGTTGGCTTCTTGGCATTTTACCCTCTGCTGACAGACAGATTGGGTGGGAGAAAAGAAAAAAAAAAATAAATCAAAAAAACAACCAAACAACAAAGAACTCCTTGCTGTGATGATGCCTGGAGAGCCTCTGTAGCTCTTCACATTACACCACTTCCCACCACGACTCCACATTGGGGACAACCTCCTCCCAAGGCTTCTGCAGCAGACTCCTGTTCGAGGAGAAGATTGTTTTGGCAGACAGATGTTGCTTATTAGCTGGGATCACAGAAGGTGCTGGATGAGTAGCAATGTCTCCCCTGATGAGGGAACGCAGCTTTTCCACCATCCATGGAAGTTCTGTGATCCCAGCTGTCTCCCAGCCCCACCATACTCTGTTTTTCCAGCTGTGTGCCATCTTTTTGGAAGGAGCATGAAAAAGAACTATGGTCCCACCTCGTGTGAAACAGGATCTGGAGCCAACAAGGTCTTCTAGCAAACCCTCTTGCCCAAATATTCACATTTGGATCGATATGGGCCCAAGAAGCCAAAGAGTTTGGGGGGCTGGGTAGGACACTGTGGTTCAAATGAGGCTTGTAAAGAAAAACAACCCCAAAGTAGGCATTAAGAGAAGACACACACAGGTCTGAGAGATACTAATCAGTTTTATTTTATAAATACAGATGAGCTTTCCCGCAATTACCAACATAGTTTCAACGTGTCATTGACTATGGGATATTCTGGTTTTGCTTATTTGAAATACCTGGCCAAGCAAAGAGAAGCCAACGCTGTTGTGCTTGCTATAAAAATAGAGTGGGAGAGGAGCTTCCAAAACTAATATTCTCAAAAATCTCAGGAATTCCTAGTGAGGGGGGGAAAAGATGGCAATGAAATATTTCTCCACTTGAAGACATTTGCAGACATTTAGCAGTGTCACAGCTGGGCAGGAACTGAAGGGCTCTTGACAGGTTAAAGCACGCTGTGATAGATCACCTCGCCTTCAAACCTACCATTGGTTCTCTCCCACTACTCTATTTTCAAAGTAATTTACAGGGAGAACAAAAATAATCCCAAAATAAGATAGCCATGAGGTGGCTGTGGCCTGGACAATCCACCACCCTCATGGCAGAAGTTTGTCAATGCTTTCATGAGCCCTATACCACCATCCCACCTCACACCACCTTCTAAAAAGGGTTGGAAGTGGAAGAGAAACATGGGGAAGGATTTAAAGATGCCTCCACAGAAAGCCCATGGAAGAAGCTTTGTGTGATAGATGCAGAAATCAACCACCGTGCTCGACACATTAATTACGGGGCTCAAAGGGGAACAGCAACACAACATCAGGGAGGGAAAACCAGACTTCATTTGGTCGGGAGCAACCTGAGAAAACGTGCAACTAATGACAAACAAAAATAAATCCAAAGTCCTGCAGATGCTCTATGAACCTAACGTGACATCATTGCACTGAGACGCCCCGTGTTCGCCTACGAAACATCGCGACTCCACCACTACTCTTTGGGTTGCTCTGGAAAGTCACCACCACACACAAGCTTTCTGCTAGAGAGCAAAACGGGTGTGCCTGCAAACAGGGCTGAGTGTGCTGGATCCCACAGGATGCATGAAGGACTCAACCTTCCCAAATTCCACCTAAAATTACACTGCAAGTAGAAAAGGGGGAGATATGGATGGAGTATCTTGTGCCCACCTTGTGGACTTCATGATCTGAAAGGTCTCTTCCAGCCAAAGTGATTCCATGATTCTGTAAGTGCTGAGCTTTCAGGTGTCCATTTCTGGCCCTCTACACCAAAGTAGAATTTCATTGAGAAGTTCCTACTCTCTCTTCTCAAAGATGACGGCAGAGCTTAAAGCTGCTGCAGTGTTTCCTTCAGAGAAGCTTTTCATGAGGTTGGAACAGAGGAGCTTATTCAGGGGAGAAGACACTCCTGAATGTGAACTTTATGGCCAAGTTTACACCTGGAAAGACATTCAACCTCTTACAGAATCGAGAGCTCTTGCTTCCAAGTGCTCCCATCTAGCACTTCACACTGGGACTGACCAAAGATAAGTGGATCCAACAACTCAACTGCAGACACAACCATGACAAGCTACCAGAAGAAATGTGAATATAGTTTAAATACACTCAAGAAGGTGTTACCTGCAAAAAAAAATGCATACTCTAGAACAGTGCTATTATGGATACTGGCTCTCACACACACGTCTTGCTTGGACAACAGAGAGTTGAGATTACACACATCCACATTTTAAACAGTTAATTTAGTCTAGCCTTAGGGTGAAGTTAGGAGAAAAGACTAAGTCATTGGTTCAAAACAAAGCAGAGACCAAGGAGGATAAAAAAAGCCAGGCATGATGATGAAGTGGGGTTTTGTTTTATTCTGCTATATATTTTTATATTTGAGAGCTCATAACTGAGCCCCAATTCTTGGGTAATACAAGAACAGAAAGCAGGAGCGCTGAAATCAAACTGGAAACAGACACCAGGAGGCACAAAGCAGGCTGTGAATGGCTTTCCCATGAGTGCAGCTCAACACCACGTGTGCCAGTGGGAACCTACCTAAGAACCAGCCACACCTCCAGCGTGCTGCTGGAAGCTTCTTCCTTCAGAGTAAAATGGTTAAAAGGATATTAATTTGGATGAAAAAAGAGCAATTCAGCAAATTCGCCTCATTCCAAAGCTCTGACTGTGTTTTACAGCCTGGGTTTTTAGGAAGATGCCTCACAGCAGGTTGTTCTCTCCATTGGGACACCTCAGAGAGTGGAAGCTGGACGCTGCTTTGGTAGACTAAGCACTTGTTAGGTCTCTGCTGATGAGGTCTGTGCCCAACCAAAGCGGGGAGTAGTCATGGTGGGGTTTTTAAACAAAACTTTAGAGGGGATTTAGTCCTCAAGGGCTAAATTCGAGGACTAAATCTCCTCTAAAGTGTGGAGGAGAGGAGGTGGGGGGGCAAAAAATGTCATTTCTGATGAATCAGGTGTAAGGAAACTGCAGATATCACACAGGTGCTCGTTCTCTGGCAAGTTTACGCCACCAACTGAAGACCCATCAGTGCAAACTAGAACTTCAAAGGCTACAGAGCACAGCCAAGGGAAAACTGTCCAATGATACCAAATTCGTGGTGTTTCTGTAACACTGACTACATTGCTCAAGAAAACAGAGGAGTACACAGGAGAAGGTAAAGAGGTCTTCCCATAAATGGTAATTTATGGTGGTTTTTTAAATTAACTTTTTCTTTTTTTTTCCTTCCGAAAAGATTAAAATAAATTTAACTCTAAATAATAATTAAGAAATCAACAAATATTCACACAAGGGCCTGCTCAGCACTAGAAGGTGTTTCTGGGGAAGCCTTTATGAATGGATTCCGATGCCTAAAAAAACCCCAAACAACCCCCAAATTTCCAACAGATTACAAATACCAGACATGAGAGGACTGGAAGCAGAATCAAAATGTACCTGGGCTGTGAATATACCATGATCCTGTGTTATCCTGCTCGAGTCCATTCGTCTAACACCAGAGGAATAGCTTTAGCTTTTTTTTTTTTCTTTTTAATAATTAATATAAAGAATAAGTGCAATTTTCTCTCTATTCCAGATCACTGATTTCACCTCAATGTCTGCTCTCAAACCCCCCCTGTCCCACCTCACTTGTCCGAGCTCTTCCGCGGCCGGCGGAAGCTGGACATGTTCTCATTCAGTGCATAGATCCTCCGAGAGAACTCCTCAAACTCCCCGAGGACTTGTTCATCACACTCCACGGCCACGGCGTGCTCCACCGGGATGGAGTTGAAGTCCTCCAGCTGGTCTCCCGTGCTGAACCCCGTCGCTTCCATCCCCATGATCTCCTCCGCTTGCTCCACGGTGCAGCAGAGGACGGGGGCGAGGGAAGGACGGAACTCGCAGGGTTGCTCGTTGCTCGTGGTGCTGCTGGAGCACTCACCGGGCAGCAACGCCCCGTTTATTGCACTAGAAGGTCCTAGGAAAGGCTCCTGCTGATCTCGGGTGTTGGTCAGGCTCCCGTTTTCCCCATTCAAACTGCTGCACAAGTTCTCACTTTTCTTGGTGGTTCCTTTCGCGGAGTCCATCGAGGTATCCAAGGAAGAAGATATGGACGCAGGTTTTTTATCTGCACGGGCCGCGATGGCCACATGCTGGGTGAGAGCAGAGTTGCAACTGGGAGGGGAGGTTTTGTGCTGCAGTCTCTCGTTCCCCGTGCTGGCTCGTTTTCGGAGTCCTTTATCTGGAGAAGGAAGCCCACTGGAGAAGCCAACATCCAACCTGCCGAAGCTGGAGCTCTGTCTCTTTGGAACGGGGATTGCACTGGACGTGTGGTGTCGATCGCTGTAGGAGAAGGAAAGAGTAAATCATAGAATCATAGAATGGTTTAGGCTGGAAGGGACCTCTAAAGGTCATCTGGTCCAACCTCCCTACACAAGTAGGGACATCTCTACCTAGGGCAGGCTGTTTAGAGCCCCAGCAAGCCTGACCTTGAAGGGCTCCAGGGATGGGGCCTCCACCCCCTCTCTGGGCAGCCCATTTCACTCATCTATCACCCTCATGTTAAAGAACTTTTTTCTAATATCCAACTTAAATCTCTCCCTTCCTAGCTTAAAACCATTCACTCCTGGTCCTATCATTGCAAACCCTTTTGAATAGACCTTCCCCTGCCTTTACGTAGGTCCCCTTCAGGTACTGGAAGGTCACTATAAGGTCCCCCTGGAGCCTTCTCTTCTCCAGGCTGAACAGCCCCAACTCTCTCAGCCCGTCTTCCTATGAGAGATGCTCCATTCCCCTGATCATTTTGATGGCCCTCAAATCACAGCTGTCAGCCCCGCTCCCAAGCAATACAGATGTTTAACCAAAGGCTGAGGCAATTATTTTATCACAACTCCAGGCTCCCTTTGGCCAATGACTTGGATCCTGAAGTGCTAAAACCTTAAAGGTGTTTAATGCTCTACGAACGATGGAGGACACCCCAGAGGACAGCTTTGCTCAAAAGATCGTGGAGGAACATTCACAAAGAGTCAATCACCCAAGAAACCACCACATTATGTTAATTCGGATTGTTAACGCCGTTTTATAGGACCGAGCTGTACTTTATGAATTATTACTGTTGACCGTTTATTTATGGCCTGTACTAGGCCATCTTAAACTCTTCAAAAGTGAGGAATAATGCCTGAAGCCTCCACGAGTGACTTCTTCCAACTTTAGCTGCACAAAGGAGGAAAAACACACTAAAAAAACACACTAACTTTGCTATTTGCAGAGGATTCTTTTTGCCAGATCTTCTGCTTTTCTGTGCCAATCATTCTGAAACTTTCTGGAGCAATGTCAACCTGGGTTTCTTGAGGAATGTGAACTAATCAAGCTTAATTTAGTTTTACTATTTAGTACAGTCCCCCAGAATGCTTGCACCACCTCAGGTTCTGTAATTTGGAACCTCTGCTTTACGTCATCTGGGGTGGGTTATGTGAATTTTCCTTCACTGGCTTAATCCTTACTCAAATATCATCACACTCCTCTATGCAAATAGCATCTTGTATATTAAATTAAGCAACTGGTTCATTTTCCTTCCAAATTTAAAGGGGGGAAAAAAAATAGAGCTATTACTGATCTGCTGAATATATAACTCCAAGACTCAACTGAGTGCTCAACTGTCAGCATGAGTCTCCTTCACTGCCTCCATTTAAAAGAAACTCCCACTCAAGGCCTGATACATTTTAGGATCTGTCTTGCAAGGGAAAAAACTTGTAATCCCTGGCATTCATAGAATGGTTGGAAGGGATCTCAAAAATCATCTAGTTCCAACCCCCCTGCCGTGGGCAGAGACACCTCCCACTAGACCAGGTTGCTCAAGGCCCCATCCAACTTGGACTTGAACACCTCCAGGGATGGAGCATCCACAACCCCCATGGACAACCTGGGCCAGTGTCTCACCACTCAGAGTGAAGAATTTCCTCCTAATTTCCAATCTAAATCTCCCCTATTCCAGTTTGAACCCATTACCCCTCATCCTATCACTCCAGGCCTTTGTAAAAAGTCCTTATTTTCCATAATCTTTTTCTTTTCTTCCTCCCCTTTGTAAATAGGACAAACTAGATTGCAAAAAGTGCCTCTGTGAGAAGCACCCCCACGGGAGTGCAGTGCTACTGCTCTTTCATTTCCTCTCCCACCTTACCTCCATCCAGGCTGCCCCTTAATACCCGTGTGGGGCTTCCTCCTCCTCCATAAAAAACTCAAATTACCTTCAGGAAAAGTAGCTTTTCAGAATTGATGGCTGTGGACCACGAAGCAGAGAGATATGCACCACACATGCAGCTAGCAACACAGAATTATCCCAGCATGGTAGGGGTTGGAAGGGACGTCTGGAGATCATCTCATCCAACCCCCCTGCCAAAGCAGGGTCACACAGAGAACACAGGAACATGTCCAGATGGGTTTTGAAAGTCTCCAGAGAAGGAGCGTCCACAATCTCTCTGGGCAGCCTGGGACAGGCTCCATCACCTTCATGGTAAAGAAGTTTCACCTCATGTTGAAGTGGAACTTCTTGGGTTTCAGTTTGTGCCCGTTGCCCCTTGTCCTATCACTGGGCACCACTGACAAGAGTGGCCTCATCTTCCTGGCACCCACCCTTTAGATATTTATAAACATTGACCAGATCCCTCTCAGCCTCCTCTTCTCCAGGATCAAGAGCCCCAGGGCTCTCAGCCTTTCCTCAGCACAGAGATGCTCCAGTCCCTTAATCATTCTCGTGGCCTCCTTTGGACTTTCTCCAGTAGTTTCTTGTCTCTCTTGAGCTGGAGAACCCAGAACTGGACACAATACTCCAGAGGTGGCCTCACTAGGGCAGAACAGCAAAACCAGTTGACAGAAAACCCATCAACTTTCTTCTGAGGTTTCAACTGATGTTTCAGACTTTTTCAACACAAACTCTTCACAGCATCTGAATCTTTGTAAATGTTTGGAGCTTTCTCAACAGAGGTGACAAACCAGAAAGCAGCACGTGCTGCAGATGCTAGTAAGTGCTGTGCATGTAGTCTTGGAGACTAGTCCTCAGGTCCCTTACTGACCAGAGACTGCAACCAACACCTCCACAATCAACCATTTCTTTTTGAAATGATGTAACATGACAAACAAGAACCTGAGACACATTTGCTAACGTACGGGACGATCTTGGTTTTCCCCTCCCCCACCTACTGCTCTCTGCCTTGACTCAGAAAATAAATGAATACTATGAATAGTCAAGAGCTGGACTAGATGACCTTTAAAGGTCTCTTTCAACCCAAAATTTTCTGTTATTTGACTATTTATTTGATTAGATTTTATCTTACATCTTACTCCACCTTTCTTCTTGTTTGGTTGAATCTTCCTTAAGAAAGGGCACAGGAAATAAAACTGAGCACTTTGTTTTCAGCTTTAACAGCAAAATTCAGCCAAACAAGGTGTTTTATCATAGAATCATAGAATGGTTTGTGTTGGAAGAGACCTTAAGGATCATCTCGTTCCAACCCCCCTGCCATGGGCAAGGACTCCTTCCACTAAACCAGGTTGCTCAGATCCCCATCCAGCCTGGCCTTGATTCCACTCCTCTCTTTTAGTTTAAAAACATCACCTCTTGTCCTGTCACAACAAGCTCTGCTAAAAAGTCTGTTCCCATCTTTCTTGTAGGCCTCCTTTAAGTACTGAAAGGGTTCAAAAAGGTCTCCCCAGAGCCTCCTCTTCTCCAGGCTGAACAAGCCCAACTCTCTCAGCCTGGCTTCACAGGAAAAGTGTTCCAGCCCTCTGAAAAACTGCTACTCTTATTTGTCATGCTGGATGATGCTTCAAAACTTGTTCAAATGCATTTCTCTTAGATTAGACTCCTTAAAGGGCAAAGACTGGAGGCCTCATCCGTGGAGTCCTTCAAGGTCAGGTTTGATGGGGTTCTGAGCAACCCGCCCTAGGTAGAGATGTCCCTACTTGTGTAGGGAGGTTGGACCAGATGACCTCTAGAGGTCCCTTCCAGCCTCAAACATTCTATGATCCTATGGCTTACGACTGCCTAATTAGCAAACCCCAAATTACTTTCATCAAGAGCTGATCAGCCCAATTTAGGCACAAAAGCAACTTTCCTATGCAGCAGAAGAAAGAAGCAGCAGCAGCAATTTAAGTGTTTGAATAAACCAACATGAAAACTGTGGTGTCTAATTAGCTGGGGAGAAGCTGCTTTACAAGCTGCTCCGGTGGGCGTGTAAATTTAAGTTCCTTCTAAAAAGCAACATGCCAAAAATTCCTTTGTAAATCGAGGCCTTACAGGAAAAAGGGTGAGAAATTAATTAGTTTGCAGGACCAGGAGCGTTTTTAAAGAGCTTGTTATGACAAGGCTACTCAAGCTCACACGTTCTGTGTGCCTGAACAATACCTCTTTAGTCCAGCAGCCAAAAAAAAATAAAAAACCCTTCCCTTCCTTAGTCAGAATGATCTACACTAAGTGATCTAACAGCCTGGATGTAGCAGTGATACAAAGCTAATCTCCCTCGTCTACAAAATAACTTCCCAGTTAACAGAGTCCATAAGGGCTGCCCCACAGGGCTGCAAAGCAGGAATGATCTTAATTTATCATGCAAGGGTTCAAACCAATGAATTAGAACAAAAAGCATTTGCAGCCAGGTTCCTTAAGCTACGTGCAATGAAATGGACCTTACTCAAGACTGCAAAACCAGGTTTTAAGCTGCTGGAGATAGATGCAGGCAGGTTGCTGGAACCATCTGTTGCTGGCAATAAATGTGGATAGGATGGGATAGGTTCAGACAGGAATAAATATGGGGATAAGAACCCAAATTTAGGAGATCAGGAATTAAGTCAATAGAATGGCTTAACTGCTTATCAAGTATTATCTAAAGTGTTTAGATGAAGGACTATAGAGATCAGCCATCGAGGAGTTCATTGACTTGGCTACCTCCAGAGGCACTGGAGAAAGAAAATGAGCACCAGAGAGAAGGGTGGAGAAGGGAGAGTGAAGGCTGAAGAAGGTTGAGAGGGGATCTGGTCAATGTTTATGAAGATCTGAAGGGTGGGTGTCAGGAAGATGGGGCCAGACTCTTTTCAGTGGTGCCCAGTGATGGGACGAGGGGCAACAGGCACAGATTTGAACAGAAGAAGTTCACCTCAACATGAGGAGAAACTTCTTTACCACGAGGGCAGCCCAGGCTTCCCAGAGAGGTTGTGGAGTATCCTCCTCTGGAGACTTTCAAAACCCACCTGAACACGTTCATGTGTAACCTGCCCTGGGTGATCCTGCTTTAGCAGGGGGGGTTGGATGAGATGATCTCCAGAGGTCCCTTCCAACTCATACCATTCTGTGATTCTGTAACACCCTATTGAGAGCCATTTAGGATCAGTGGGACAATCACCCTCTTCTTGACCACAGGGACAACCTAAGCACCTAGTTTAGGCTGAGTGATGAGCATCTAGAAGGCCAACATGAGAAGATGAATAGATCTTTGTCTACTTTTAAGTAGAATAATGGTCATAGTTTTGTGGGCAAGTAAAATAAAACCAAAATGTTTCTAGGTACAGTGGGTTAAGCAGTTGAATCAAGGGGTCTTTTCCTGCTCCACCCCCTCCCTCCAGGTGAGAATGAGAAGTCAAATTGAAGTTTTGGTTCAAAAGCCATGTTTATAGAGAGGCACAGAGCTCAGAAATACTGGGTTGCTATTAACCCTCATGAAAACAAGCAGCTGATGGAGCTGCTTCTGCAGCTGGGTTTGGACTTTCCTTGAGGAAAAAGCAGCACTGGCACCAGAATTCACAGCACTGCACCAAGGCAAAGTCCAGAGAAGAAGCTGCTTTATCAGCTTCAGAGCTCATGGAATTCATAAAATATATTTAAAAAGCAAGTCACCTTAGAAAAGTAACATCTGATTGCCCAGGAACTTCAGAGACTGGAAAGCACCATCACCAGTGAACGAGTTTGGCCTGAAGGAGCAAAGCCCTTTATTCTAAGGTCCAACCTTGACCTGAGTTACTAGGGTTGAGCTGGTTCAGCTTCCAGCCACAATTCCTTGGTCGATCTTAGAATTGTTAAGGTTGGAAAAGACCTCTAAGATCATCAAGTCCAACCATAACCCAACCATCCAGCCCCTCTTCTGAGACAGCAAACAGACATGGACACCTGCCCAAAAGGAAGGGCCTGAATCAAGTGGAGTATAAGAACTGATTTGATGACCTGTCATCAGGACTTAATGATTTTTAGTCATCAAGTTGGGTCAGACTAGAAGTGGTTACATGTCAGAGTCTATACGTCATCAGCTCTAGTCTGATCCAACTTGATCAGGAAGCAGGATTTCTAAATTAAAAAAAAGAGAAATCTCAGATTTATTGGATGCTATAGATAAAAGAATTACATCATCACCCATCTCAAAAGCCAATTCTTAACAGTCCAACTTCAGCTCTAAGTTTTACTGGCAGCAATACTACAAAGTAGCCTTTTTCTCCCCCAAAATATTCATTTTCACTAGTTCCTAATTAGCCCATTTGGGCATTCTCACAGACCTGAGGCCCAAGCAGGTGAGATAAAGCAATTGAAGCAGGACACAAATGTTTCTGAAGTTATTTTCTTAGTGGATGGATGCTGGTTGTGATCAGTTTGGAGTTTTGAGAAAAGGAGAAAAAAAGTTCCTTGAGCCAGATTCACTTGTGATTATTTAATCTGCCTGTGAGGGGCTCAGAGAAACTGTAAAGCAGTATGAGAGACAGAATACAATTCATGGGCTCGAATATGTATCTTTTCCTCCCCACAAAATGTTTCCTCTGAGGAACATTACTGGATCACAGCTGGTCAAAATACTAAATCTTGATTGTCTGGCCAGAAGCCAAAATCCACAGCTACAGCTCTTTGGTATGAGAATACTTGAAAAAAAAAAAAAAAAACCCCAAAAAAAGAACTTAAACACCATTTGATCTTTTTTGTTGCAAACTATGACCTCATGGCAGCAAGAACGTGAAATGAAGGTGTTTAAGTTGGTTTAGAGCCATCCGAAATGTTTGAAGCTCCAAGAGCAGCCCCAAGCCAACCTCATGTCAACTGTGCTAAAAAGCAATAATAGTTTCTCACCTTCTTGGAGATTACTGGTTCAATAAGGCACAATAGTGACAGGGCTGCAGAGGGAGGGCTGCCAGGATGAAGGGAAGGTGAAATTGCCTCTTTTGGCAGCTAAGAAATTCTGACACAGACTTTTTTTTTTTAAAATAAAATCTTCATAAATTAAGCTACCAGAGTTTTCTTAAGTCAAACGAGAAGTTTTAGGCTCCTCTTGAATTTAGCAGTCTATGAATCAAGATATACCTTTGAAACACAAATTTAAGCCCTGGCACCAAGTAGTTTTGAGTAAAGGTTTTAAATGCAGGCTCAAAAGGACATCTCCCTGACTACAGACAAGACCTTCTCAAGGAGTATCTGCTGTTTGCCAGCATTAGATAAGCCTATTGTCTAATCTATTCACTAGGAAAAAAATCTCCTTCTCACTGGACTGCCCAAGTTTGCAGTGTGCTCTTTACTTGCCATTTATAACCACAAACACTATCCTTCAAAAGCTGCACAGAGTAAATAAAATTAAGCTGAAGAGCAGGGAGAGAAAAGGAAAGAGTCTCTTGGCTTAATGCAACCCTGATCTAAAGAGCCTGACTTGTGAAAGAGAAATCTGAACTTGCAGAAAGGAATAAAACCACGTTCAGAAGGTACAGGCCATGTGTAAGCAGAGTTCTGGCCTCAAAAGCTGGAATAAAATGCAGAATTAAAGGAAAAAATTAAACTGCACAGGGCTCTTTTGCATCAGCAAAAGCTAATCTTAAAAATGAGCTGCTTTTCTGGAAGTCAGTGAGACTCCAAGTCTAAAAACCTGGAAATGGAGAGAACTATTCCCAAAAGGAAACAGAAAAGATTTGGAGGACCACAATTGAGACAGTCCAACTCAACAACAACTCTGGCTCATCATCTTTCACCTTAAGAGTCAACATCCAGCTTTGATATCAGAAAAAGAAGTTTTTGCAGTGCTGCAGCCTCTGTGATAGGGAAGCACCAGAGCTGTCTTGAGTTCATCTACATACAGTACAAATAATATTTTGCAGGAGGGGTAAGAGGGGGAAGAAAAGTAAACAGAGCAGAATATAGGTGCCAGGAGAGATATGAAGAGGGAAGCAGAGCTTGTAGACCTGCAAACTTGCTGCAATAAATCACACGTGTCGGGACGTGGAAACACAAATTAATCACTGAAGTGTCACGGGTGAGAAAGCAAAACAACACAAAGCTCACCAGGCTGGGGGATCCAGCAGCAACACAATAAAACCTCAATGCAAAGGCAGAGGACACCACAGAACCTTCATCAGGGTCAGGGGCTGCCCCAGAGCTTCAGGCAGAACCATGGAGTTCATGAGAGCCTCGAGAAGAGGCTTCATAGAATCATTTAGGTTGATTCTATGATTCTGTGAAATCATAGAAAGGACCTCTAGGATCATCAAGTCCAACGTTTGTCCAACATCTCCCTGATCCCTAGACCATGTCTTGAAGCACCACATCTACTCGTTTTTTGAAGGCCTACAGGGATGGTGACTCCACCACCTCCCTGGGCAGCCTGTTCTGAGAGAGGCATGGAAAAGGTGGGCTCTGCCACAAAAGCTGTGGGAGTTTTCTGTTTTTTTTTAATCTGAAAGGGTAAAAACCCTATTTTGTACTCAAATCTGAACTGATGCTTCTCAGAGAAAGAGGTTAAGCCTGAAATAACTACATATCTCTGTAACCTTCCATACAGAATCACAGAATCATAGAATGTTTGAGGCTGGAAGGGACCTCTAGAGGTCATCTGGGCCAACCTCCCTACACAAGTAGGGACATCTCTACCTAGGACAGGCTGCTCAGAGTTCCATCAAGCCTGAACTTGAAGGACTCCAGGGATGGGGCCTCCACCCCCTCTCTGGGCAACCTGTTCCAGTGATCTATCACCATATCTAGGGGACTCGATTCCATTCCAGACTGCAGAGAAATGCCTCTAAACATCTCTAAGAAATACAGATGGTGAAAAGCAAAAGTGAGGACCATGCATGGGCCAAGAGTTCAAACTAGTCCTGTTCAAAGAGGAACAAAGAGCAGTGTAAGTGTTGTCTATTACCAGTGTGATTATGAACTTAAAATTCAGCAAACCCCAGCTATGGTGCTAAGAAAGGCAAACGAAGACCAGCAACAGTGATGAAGACCTGTCTCCTGCAAAGACAGGCTGAGAGAATTGGGGTTGCTCAGCCTGGAGAAGAGAAGGCTCTGGGGAGATCTTATTGAGCCTTTCAGTATCTGAAGGGGGCTACAAGAAAGCTGGGGAGGGACTTTTCACAAAGGCCAGGAGTGACAGGATGAGGGATAATGGGTTCAAACTGGAATAGGGGAAATTTAGATTGGAAATTAGAAGGAAGTTCTTTACTCTGAGGGTGGTGAGACACTGGCACAGGCTGCCCAGGGGGGTTGTGGATGCTCCATCCCTGGAGGGGTTCAAGGCCACGTTGGATGGGGTTTTAGGAGGCTGGTCTAGTGGGAGGTGTCCCTGCCCAAGGCAAGGGGGTTCGAACTAGATGATCTTGAAGGTCCCTTCCAACCCAAACCATTCTATGATTCCATGATATGATTCTAAGATAACAGAACCAAACCAACCAGGCAGTGCAAGTGAACCTGTAGACAAGAAAAACCCATCCCTGCCTCATCTGGCCCTGCTCTCATCCTCCAAAATTCTTCCAGGATAACCTGGAGATACTTTACAAAGTGGCTTGTGGCAGAGGGTATCAGGTAACTCACTTACAGTATCCTGAAAACAAAAAAAAATCCTTCAAATTTTAACAGCTGGTGGCTTTTATGCTTAAATAATCAGATTTAAGCAGAAGACAGTGGGTATCTGTACTCAAGCTATGGATGTGCTCAGCAGCAATGCCCAATTATGAAAGTCTAGCCAGTTTTCCCCTTGAGCTGGACTCCCTGGAAAGCCTCATTTCCATTTACATTATTAGGAAGTACTAAGAAGCATTGTTTAGAATCATTAGCCCTAAAAAAATGTAGCTAAAAAATGAACAACTATTCATACAAGTTTGGGGAGGTGAGAAGGAAATGAGGCATGGACCTTCATGGGGTGTGGGAAGGGGGGAATGTGATACTCCCAGTGAACTCTGCTTAATATTCCTACATGTTTTGAAATATTATCCAGCCAAAAAATGTGTTTTGTCTTGCTAATGGTTGTGTATCAAGGACAGGAGAAAGAAACCCCTGGTTGTATGATGGTAAATCCACTAAGGCATAACTAAAGCTTCCCATTATCAGGTCTTCAAAGCCAGCACACGCCAGAAGGGAAGAACAGATACCCACACTTGGGAAACAATTCCCATTTAACAGAGTCATCCCACCTCTGCTGAAGGTGACCATCCACAACCTGCACCCCTTCCAGTCTACTGATGGGTGCTACAGAACTCATGGTTGCGTATGTGGGGCCTTCATTTTCAGATCTGCTTAGAGGACCACATGTCATCTTAGGGTCTTTACATCTCAGTGGAGTGGTGGACAAGACACAAAAAGCTACCAGTGATATTCTCCCCAATGAAGAAAGCTTTTCTTTACACACCTTCCTAGGAGAAGAGAAGCAGGGAGAATCTTTTCAGCCTGGGGGTTGGTTTCTTCTCCCAGTGAACAAGTGATAGGACAAGAGGAAATGGCCTCAAGTTGCACCAGGCTCTAGCACCCTCACATCAAACAAGTTTTTCCTTCTGTTCAGATGGAACCCCCTGGGTTCCAGTTTGTGCCCACTGCCCCTTGTCCTGTCACTGGGCACCACTGACAAGAGTCTGGCCCCATCCTCCTGACACCCACCCTTTAGCTGTTGATCAGCACTGATCAGATCCCCTCTGAGTCTTCTCCAGGCTAAACAGCTCCAGGTCTCAGTCTTTCTCCTAAGAGAGATGCTCCAGTCCCCTGAGCATTTTCATATTATATACAATCTTAAAAGAATGATTAATTCACCTCCTTCTAGTGACTAACACTGGTTTTCAGTCTTCCCCCCTGCTCTATACACCTCAGAGAAGTGTTGTGGGCCTATCACTTGGAAGATATTACAAGAGCAGAAGAAAATCATAGAATATTGTTGACATTTTCATGGTCTGGACTTTGGGAAAGTCACAATCTTCACCACACATGCTTACCTCTTGTGAAGAGGAGCTGCTTGTTTGTAAAAAATGCTCACAGCTAATTTTTTTTGTAGCATCCACAGAATGACAGAGGTTGGAAGGGACCTCTGGAGATCATCTCATCCAACCTCATTGCTAAAGCAGGGTCACCTAGAGCAGGTTGTCCAGGATCATGTCCAGGTGGGTTTGGACTCTCTCCAGAGAAGGAGACTCCTCTTTCCTTTTCTTTCCACCTCTTTCTCTTTCATTACAAACAAATACTCACCATCTAACCATTAGCCCAAGCTCCATGAAGTTCTTCAGGTTAGGAAGAGTTTGCCGTAGGTCTGGAGTACTCAGCCCATGTTGGTATCTAAGCTACAAGAACAGAAAAAAAATAAAATAAAATTAGCACTGCTGTCAAAATCCCAGATCCCAATGAATATAACATTGTGGTCAGTTCATTTACTAGGTTTTCAAAGAAAATGCAGGAGAATCGAGCAATTCCAAGAGATTCATTCCTGTTAAGGAAATGTTCCATTTAATAGTCATAACCTTCTATTAGCAAAACCCACCCAAGAGCAGAGACAAAATAATCACTCAGTCTGGCTGTTAACCTCATTACACTTTTCCCATTTCCTATCCATAACAGGAGAGCAGCCTCAAGCTTAATGAAAATCCAGCCATTAAGTGAAAAGGCCAAATTTCAACCTTCTGTAGCCACCAATTCAAAACATGGATTTGTTTGCAAGTGTCATCTGAGCATATCAATGAGTTCTGGACCCAGCAGTGAAATTAGTAGGGTAATATCAACGAGTAAAAAGCCACATTGTCACAAAATGACCTAAATCTGTGACTCCTTATACGGTTTATGTCAATATTTAAACTGCTGCTACCACAATTTTTAACCCAGCATTCAAGTGAAATGCCATGAAACCAAGAGAAAGGCTTCAAAGTGGCTGGATGGCAGGGCCCAAAGTGTGGTGGGGATGGAGTGAAATCCAGTTGGTGGCTGGTCACAAGTGGTGTCTCCCTGGGATCAGTATTGGGACCAGTCTTGTTTAATGTTTTTGTCAATGATCTGGATGAGGGGATCGAGGCACCCTCAGCAAGTTTGCAGATGACACCAAGTTTGGTGGGAGTGTTACCTGCTTGTCCCTCTACAGACTGCCTTCTACAGGGCAGAGGTCAATTGTATGAGCTTCAAGAAGACCAAGGGTTGGGTCCTGCACTCGGGTCACAACAACCCCCTGAACGCTCCAGGCTGGGGGAAGAGTGGCTGGAAAATGCCTGTGGAAAAGGATCTGGGGGGTTGGGGACAGGGGCTGGAGATGAGCCAGAGTGTGCCCAGGTGGCCAAGAAGCCACCAGCATCCTGGCCTGTATCAGAAATAGTGTATCCAGCAGGAGTAGGGAAGTGATCATCCCCCTGCACTCAGCACTGGGGAGGTTACACCTCAAGTGCTGGGCTCAGTTTTGGGCACCTCAACACAAGAAGGATCTTGAGGGGCTGGAGCGAGTCCAGAGAAGAGCAGCAAAGCTGGTGAAAGGCCTGGAGAACAAGTCTGGTGAGGAGTGGTTGAGGGACCTGGGGCTGTTTAGCCCGAAGAAGAGGAGGCTCAGGGGAGATCTTCTTGCTCCCTACAGCGACCTGAAAGGATGTTGTAGAGAAGTGGGTGCTGGTCTCTTCTCACAAGTAACAAGTGATAGGACAAGAGGAAACAGCCTCAGGTTGCACCAGGAGAGGTTTAGGTTGGACATGAGGAAAAAAATTTTTCACTGAAAGGGTTGTCAGGCCCTGGAACAGTTGAATCACCATCCCTGGATGTGCTTAAAAGCCATCTAGATGTGGTGCTGAGGGACATGGGTTAGCAGTGGACTTGGTAGAGCAGGGTTATGGTTGGACTGGATGATCTTAAAGGTCTTTTCCAACCTAAATGATTCTATGAAACATTGACTTTAACCCAGGTCTCAACTCCTACGTGGGTGCAAACATAAATGAAAAGATTCAATACACTGACCCCATGCAAACCCCAACTTGCTTTTAACTTCAATTATCAAATGAAGTACAGGTGACATAACTGTCACTACTAGTAACTACAAAATACTTATTTAATAAATCCCAAACCCAAAAATACCTCTGAAGAACATGACACACGGGTGGGAAAAAGTCTCTCTTTGTTTCAAGTTTGAATCTCAAAACTTCAGGGAAACTCTTCTGGGAAATTTATCCCTTGTGTGGTTAAAATATACATTAAAAAAAAAGAATAAATCTCTAAATTTCACTATCTTTAAGACTATGGGAATGAAGCAGGATCAGCTTCATATGCAGATGGCAACACCCTCTAGAAGTCAGAGCTGGCCTCCAACACACATACAGCAACTGTACAAATTTGATACTGAAAAAGCTACTTGCTGAAAAATGGAACAATCCCACTCAAAGGGAAATCTGGTTTTTAGAATCACCCCTTTCCATAACTCATGGCAGCAAGGTGGAGGCAGGTAGAGGCAGAAAGATTTCTGACTTCTCCCAATCAATGGGCCAATTAGGTTTTTTCCACAGAAAAAGACTTGAAATTGGGAATGTTTTCTACACTTGTCTGAATTTTAGAAAGAAAAATTGCTCTGGAAGAAAATCATCCTCAGCCCTGCCTTGTACAACAGGAGGCCATTTATTACAGGGCTTATTATTTCCATATGGACACAGGCAAGTCATATAGTGGGCTTGGATTCATATTTTCTGCTATAATGACAGAACCTGGATTAAGAAAACCATACAATATAAATTACTAAACCATCACCACATTCTCCTGATGGGATTACAGTGGATTTGGTTAACCAAAGAACTAGCCCGGGGCAAAAGAAATGGAAAAGAAAAAAAATCAAGCAAAATCAAAACCATTACATTTGTTCCTCCTCCTACAACCAAATGTTCACAGAATCCCCCTTTTTATAGTCATCCTGAAATTCTAGGGTTTCAGAGAATGAAAAGAATTGGATTAAGGGATCTCACAATTTCCAACAGCCAAGATCAGAGGAATGCATGAGAGACTTGTATCAAAACATGAGCAAAAACACTGGAGCTCCTAAAACACATTTTCCTACTGCAAATAGTGGAGATGTATCATAAGTACAGCTAAGATGTGAGCTTTGTGGAACCTCTGAAAACAAATACGATTGAACTTTATAAATTGCACTCTGTTTTGGCTTTGTAATAGCTCAAAACCAAAGCAATACTGCCTTTTGTGTCTGCTGTAGCTGAGGGTGATGTATTTATGAAACACACCTACAAGTAAACCCAGAAGCTGCTGAAAATTTCATCTGCCTTCCAGAGACTGTAAAAAAAATTCAAAATCCACTGAAGCATTAGAGCCCTGAGTTATTTTCCAGGTTTTAGTCTGGTTCCAAAATTACCTTCCCGTTAAGGCAATGAGGTGAGCTCCTGCTTTGTAGTGGTCTGCAGAAGTCTTACATAGCCTGAAAAAGAAATCTCTCTACCTCTGCTGAGGGCTAGAACCCACTCCACGTTGAGTACACATCCAATGGGAGCAAGGAAGGAGAAAACATGAGATTTCTCCTGTACTTAAAAGAGCAAAATTCCTCTTCCTCCTACTCTTACCCTCTGACAATGTTGCATCATTAGTAAAGATGATTTTTTTCCCCAAAATCCACACATTTCTCATACACCTTCCCTTAAGTTTAATATTTTTTAACAGCCAACACCACACATACAGGGAGAGCTACTCACCTCATCCAGTAAGTAGTAAGACACTGAACACCACCAATATCATCACCTGTGATCTCTTACAGCAGGATTCATACAAGCCTCCCAAATCAATTTTAAAAAGAGATTAATCTAGGAAGAGGGAAGATGCTTTGCTCACAGGAGTTAGAAGAGTACGAAAACACAAGCAGAAAGAGGTGACCATGTGGTGTCTTAATTGCCATCAGTGTTCACTTGCAGCCTGGAAAGCCAATGGGATCCTGGGCTGCAGCAAGAGCAGCGTGGGCAGCAGGGCAAGGAAGGGGATTCTCCCTCTCTACTCCACCCTCAGGAGACCCCACCTGGAGCTCTGTGTCCAGTTCTGGAGCCCCCAGCACAAGAAAGATCTGGATGTGCTGAAACATGTCCAGAGAAGGGCCACGAGGATGATCAGAGGCTGGAGCACCTCTCCTATGAGGACAGACTGAGAGAGTTGGGGTTGTTCAGTCTGGAGAAGAGAAGGCTCTGAGGGCACTTTCTGGTGGTCTTGCAGGATCTGAAGGGGGCTGCAAGAAAGCTGGGGAGGGACTTTTGAGGATGTGCTAGGACTGGGGGGAATGGCTCCAAACTAGAGGTGGGGAGATTGAGATGAGATGTTAGGAAGAAGTTGTTGCCCAGGAGGGTGGGGAGACACTGGCCCAGGTTGCCCAGAGAGGTGGTGGAAGCCCCATCCCTGGACATTTTGCAGGCCAGGCTGGCTGGGGCTGTGAGCAACGTGGTGTAGTGGGAGGTGTCCCTGCCCATGGCAGGGGGGGTAGAACTAGATGCTCTTTGAGGTCCCTTCCAACCCTGACAAGTCTATGAATTCTCTTAAAAAAAGGAGCTCACATTTCAATTGTTGCTATTAACCACCACCCATCTCCACCCGCCCCACACAAAGTGTCCAAAGGAACCAAGTATCACTTTCAAGAGCAGCATTTTCTTGAAAGATGGGATTGTTCCTTCAGGATATTACAGCCCCAGCATCCAAAGGAAACGTGCCTGCTTCAATTGGAGTGTCCCAGCCTTGTGCTCACATTTATGACCGGGTGTTCTCCCTGGGACTGTGAGTAAATCATTAATGCTGTTCAAGGAATAAAATACTCATTGCCATTTCCTTACTAATATTTAGCTCCCATCCACAGCTTTGTTTTCCCAAGTGCTGTGTGAAACGTTACTTGACTGAACAAAAACACGTAGTAAACATGAACTGGGGGGAAAAAATAAGCTAAAGGTATCAGATACTTGAGCCAGGAGGCTGAGTCTGCTCTCCTGCAAGTTACTAGCAACACTTACTCCACAGAAACAAGGTGTAGTAGATAAGATGCATCCTATTTTATGAGTAATTCAAGACAGAAGAACTTCAGGGTGCTGATATTTAAGAAAAAAAAAAATCTCACTTTGTTATTTCCTTAAATTACACAGATTAATTCCTTCTACTCATCTCAACATGAGAAAGTTTCAATGTTTTACTGTCCTTTGTTACTTTGGCTTCTATGTTAACCGACATAGGTTTTGGTTGGAAGGGATTATTCCAAGTTAATCAGAGATGTAAAGAAGTAGTTAAGCGTAACTTTAAAAAAAAAAAAGAAATACGTATTCAAGTTTCTACAAGATTTTGGAAGAAAACTCTAAGTTCATCCAATTTGATTCCCTTCTTGGAAAAGTTGTATCCTCAAACCTCTGATGCTGCAAATGTAGTGTGATAAATGTAAGAATGTCAGGATTATGGAAAGCTTTTGAGAAGAGGACAGAAAGTGTTTGTAACTGTCAGCGGACACCTGCCTAGACTACTTTTGTAAAATTGGAGGTTTTTGTTTGTCCTAAGGTAATTTCAGGAAGTACCTGTACAGAAGAATCTGTAGATAGAATTTATATTTACATTTACCTGGGTCAAGGCAATCACAAGTATAAATAGAGGCTGGGCAAGGAGTGGACTGAGAACAGCCCTGAGGAGAAAGAATTGAAGGTGCTGGTTGATGAAAAGCTCCACATGAGCCAGCAATGGGTGAGTGCAGCCCAGAAAGCCCCGACCATGTCCTGGGCTGCATCAAAAGAAGTGTGGGCAGAAGGTCAAGGGAGGGGATTCTGCCCCTCTGCTCCACTCTGGTGAGATCTTACCCAGAGCACTGCATCCAGCTTTGGAGCCCCCAACACAAGAAGGACATGGACCTGTTGGAGCAGGTCCAGAGGAGGCCACAAAGATGATCAGTGGGCAACACCCCTCCTGCAAGAACAGGCTGAGAGAGTTGGGCTTGTTCAGCCTGGAGAAGAGAAGGCTCCAGGGAGACCTTCCTGTGGACTTCCAGTATCTAAAGGGGGCTACAAGAAAGCTGGGGAGGGACTTTTCACAAGGGCTTGTAGTGATAGGACAAATGGTAATGGCTTCAAACTGGAAGAGGGGAGATTTAAATTAAATTCACTCTGAGGGTGGTGAGACACTGGCACAGGTTGTCCAGGGGGATTGTAGATGGCCCAACACTGGATGTGCTCAAGACCAGGTCAGATGGGGCTTCGAGCAACCTGGTCTAGTTGGAGGTGGCCCTGACCATGGCACAGGGGTTGGAACTAGATGATTTTTAAGGCTCCTTCCAACCCAAACCATTCTATGAGTCCATGATATTAAAGCCAACTCTACCTCTACAGAAGACTAGCTTATCATACCATTGGGGACTTTATATTGTACTTCTTATTTATTCCAACATCACAGAAAACCAAAAATGTTGAAATAAGCTGCATTTAAAACAATGGATCCCAGAGTGAAAGGTGGATTTATTCTTAAAACTAAAACAAAATGTCTAGCTGCTTAACTTCCATCAAAGGGTAAGGAAATTGTTCCAGCAAACACAACCAGTCTTAGCTGCACATGAGGCATGACAAACAAATTAAAGTCAACCCAGGACAAGTCAGGCATAATTGGTTTAGACTCTTCAGGAAGAAGAAAAAAAACCAACTAAATAAATATTCAGTTGCTTTGGTTTCTACCTGAATTTCCTTCTCTGCAACGGTTTGAACTTCTACTGGAAGGAAGTTCTCAGTCCTCAGCAGGGAATCAGCTCCACACCCTGAGCACCTCAAACCACTCCTGCTACCCAAGCATCTTCCAAGTAATTTATTTTATCAGCTAGACAATTCTACTTAAGTAAAATGCCATAAGACAATATCAAGGGTTATCATGGAACCTTTAGGAAGATGGTAAAACATTCATCCCCCAAATCATGACAAGTGTAGATACCTCATTTGTTAAAGTATTTGAATATAATATAATGTATATAATGCATTTGTTAATACAAACATGCACAGGTTCAGTTACCCTCTTATAAAGTAAGAGATAAAAAGTACTAGAATTATTAAAGTTCTTCAAATAAGTTGGCTTAAAAAGACTCCATCTAGTTTTCTTTCTGTTTCTGGGTAATACAAGATTGCACCCAAGATCAAATTAGGGCTTTTGTCACTAAGGGACTGTATCTTAAGAAAAATAAAAATATCCTGGATAACAAAGTTCATCATGAGCCAGAAATGGGACCCTGTGGCCAAGAAGGCCAATGGTCCCCTGGGGTGCATGATGAAGAGTGTAGCCAGCAGGTTGAGGGAGGTTCTGCCCCTCTATTCTGTCCTAGTGAGGCCACCTCTGAAGCATTGTGTCCAGTTCTGGGCTCCCCAGGTCAAGAGAGACAAGGACCTACTGGAGAGAGTCCAGTGGAGGCTGCGAGGATGGTTAAGGGACTGAGCATCTGTGTGCCCAGGACAGGCTGAGAGCCCTGGGGCTGTGGAGCTGGAGAAGCCTCACAGGGGATCTGATCAATGTTGATCAATAGTTACAAGGGTGGGGGGAAAGAGGCTGGGGCCAGACTCTTGTCAGTGGTGCCCAGGGAAAGGACAGGGGGCAAAGGGCACAAACTGGAACCCAGGAGGTTCCACCTGAACAGAAGGAGAAACTTGTTTGGTGTGAGGGTGTTGGAGCCTGGCCCAGGCTGCCCAGAGAGGTTGTGGAGTCTCCTTCTCTGGAGAGATTCCAAAGGTGCCTGGCCACGATCCTGGGCACCCTGCTCTGGGTGACCTGCTGGAGCAGGTGGGGGTGGATAAGATGATCTCCAGAGGTCTCTTCCAACCCCTACCACTCCATGATCCTGCATTTACGTGCAGAGAAGAACAGCCCGTTTCCCATACTAATCCCTGTAACAGTATCTAATGACTAATGGTATACAAGCATATACATTTACCTCAGCCAGAAAGCTCAGAGTATCTGGCCTGGAATATCCTTTTTTTGGGCACACAGAATGACTCCAGTTCCAATCTCATCTGTTCATCATTTCCCATATTGTTTTCCCAGCCATTTTAAGGCATGTGGAAGAAGTCTTAGAGAGAGGTTTAGAGCTAGATTAGCATTAGATTGTGCTAATCAAGCTCAAAACACCAGCCCCTTCTGTACCTGTTGCACAGAATACTTGAGTCTACACCAAAACCTCCAGCATTTTGCACTCCCCTTCATCTCTGCTGCAGGCAACTGCTCCTTGATGTTCCAGCACTGAATATATCTATACAAGAGGTGGCCCCAACCCTCTACTCTACTATGCAAGCTCATGTTTGAGGCAGTCAAGAGCAATTCTGATTCATTTTCAGCTCAATAAAGGACTTTTGCTTGATAGCATCAGGCATTTCAAAGGACACATCTGCTCCCCAAATGTGAAAACCCACAAGTGAAAATAGAAGCAGAAGTGCTCTTCCAATCAAGCCCATGGTGTTGGGGGGAAGCCAAGCAGCTCCAGCAGGTTTTCAGAGGATGTCAAAACGCTGGGACAGAAACACCAAATGCAAGTTTTAATCAAATGACATAGTTAATTGTTTTACAAGATCCTGGATGACTTTTCAGGGGATGAAGGAGCCCTGGCTGGGATTCAGATGACTAAGCAGCTCAATAATGAAAACAGAAAGTGTTGTTATAATGCCTGTTGCTATATAAACAACCTTGGGGGATTGGTGAAATAATGCCTGCTGCTGCATAAACAGTTGTGTGTGTTTATACCTTTTGGGGGAAACGATAAAATTGTAGATTATTTGCACTCTTAACATGTTGCTTGCCTTTGTTTTATTAAATCTAGTTGTTCAGGCTCTGAGCAGCTACGTGGGTTTGCTGGAACATCCTTAAGCTGGGACATTAGTGAAACACATGGTGGGATCAATTAGCTCTTTACTAAAAGCTAAACATTTCAAATTCATTTCTATTTCTGTCATATTTAAATGATTGTCAGTCCACATTGACCACAGTTTGGAAGTAAGTCTAACCGAGCTTCTTGGGAAAGTAGGAGAGGGGAAAAAAGCAACATAGCAAGCACAGGGATTGTAACAGATCTTCAAGCTGTAGAATCATAAAATGGTTTGGGTTGGAAGGGACCTCAAAGATCATCTAGTTCCAACTCCCATGCCATGGCAGGGACACCTCCCACTAGACCAGGTTGCTCAAAGTCCCATCCAACCTGGCCTTGAACACCTCCAGGGATGGAGCATCCACAGCTTCCCTGGGCAACCTGGGACAGTGTCTCACCACCCTCAGAGTGAAGAACTTCTGTCTTACTTCTAGAAGGAGCAAAGAGAGGACTGTGACTTCTGTGACTGCCACAGCAGTGACAGTCAAAGCAGAGGCAGGGTTCAAACCCACAGCTATTTGTGTGGAAATGCTGACTCCTATCTCAACGTGCCAACTCCTGCCCCTCTCTCCCAAGTGGATTTCAAAGCTGCTGAGAGGTCCACTCTGCAAAGCAGACATTTACTTTGCAATTCTTCTAAGAGCACTGAACTAACAAGAAAAACAAGTTACATCAACATCCTTGAAGACCCATGTCCTTCATTAATCCACTGGGCACACACTTTAAAAGCTCCTCAAGCTGACCCAGTGTGCTTAAAAAAGCAGCTTTCATTAAAACCATCTCACGGGGCTCCCATCACAAGTTGGATTTAGCAGTAATGAACAGGGCACACAAAGACCAATCAAAGCAGTAACAGGAGGTAATGACACTATTTGATGCTATCCCTTCAAAGGCTGCTCAGATTCAGGGTTTTTTCAAACATGCTTAGTCTAAACTAGCCTGATTTCCTCCTCACTTACAAGGTAGAGAGGTTGCTATCAATAAGATCCTTCCCTCCTCTTTGACTTTGATCTGTAATGGTGATAACCAAGCAGCCAAGATGCTGCAAAGTCACTGCTGCAGTGAGGAAATGTTGATCTCTACATGTCTGCACACATTGGGTCAGTGTGGAGCTCTCACTGATGCAGTTCTCAAGCCGCAATGAATTCATATGGAAACTTTTTCTCACCCAAGAGCAGCCTCTGTCTCCTTCCCTCTCCCTCCACCTGGAGAATTTTAATTCCCTCCCATCTGAAAAGCAGAGGAAATTCACGCATGAAATCGAAGCCCAGGACTGACTCAGCAGTGACCAGGGAAACTTATATTCTCATCAGATAACAGACTGAATTCCCTTCTACCTTCTCTGATTTGCCTTAGAATTAAATTAAGCTGCTTCTTCCCCTCACATCAACCAAATTACAAAGTCTGATCATTCCTCAGAGCAGCAGCCCGGCCACTAATGCTCAGCCACTTGTAATATCCTGCCAAACATTTATGGAGTAGTTGTCCTCCCATTTTTTCAAGCCTGAAATGTGGTAATAGGCAGCATTTAATACTGGATTTGGGTTTCGCAGCAAGAGTGTTTATTGGAGATAGACCACAAGAAAATAAGGAAACAGGAGTACGTGTTTGAGGACGTGCAGAACACGCTGTAGAGCTAAACACTGAGAGGAGCCAAAAGCCATGTTTCCTCCAAGGCCTCTCTCTCTTGTATTCATTAAGCCTTTCCTGAGAGTAAACACAATATCCCTCCAGAGAGGTCTCAACCATGAGCCTTCATGGTCTGAGCCTGGTGTCCCAGTAAGGATATGGGAAAGCATCATCAGGCTGGGGGAAACAGCCACCGAAGTGACCTCCTCCTGTAAAATCTGGTGGTTAGTGGGCTCGTTATTGAAATAACACCCATGGGCCCCTTGCCCATAAAGGTGCCTCTCATATACCATGACTGGTTTACAAAAAGAACATTAAAAACAAAAGCAATTTAGAAGATGGAGCAGTTACTGGCCTCAGAAAAGCTTCCCCCCTTCCCCAGTGAAGCCCTCAAATAACTCAAACCATGTTTACCGTTGGGCTGTAGCTTTGTTGCATTAGAGCCTGATGAGATGAAACCATAGAGCGTAACCTTTCCAGGTTCAGGTCACAACTTCTGAAGCCAGCTCGCTATCACAAAGTGAACTTTATTGGATTATAAGGCACGGGTACACTTCCTATGACCTCATTCATCCTGCACTTTTGTATTAAAAACCATTATATCAGGCAAGGAACAAAAGGTCAGACGTGCAAAAGGCAGAAGGAGAAAGACGAGCGACATTTTGTGCCTTCATCTTAAACATGAGGTTTTCTCTGAGCACTTTGCTCCTTGTTGCACTGAGTGACAACATCTGAAATTTGCTTTTTATCTATACACACCAAAAGGGCACGGGCAGGCACTGAGAACTCACCCTTCTCATCCTGGATGGACATCAGAGTGAAGATGACACAGAGCCCAAACTCACCGGCCAGGCTGAAAGGCTTCCTGGCCAAACTGGGGCTACCCCATCAGCTTGGGGGGTGGATGAGCACCCAAAACCCATCTGCACATGCCTGTGAACTCCTCTCTGCTAGTGATGAGGTTTCAGCACTTGATAACAGTCCAGAGCACTGCCAGGTCACCACTAAACAATGGCCCTCAGGACAACATCTGCATGGCTTTGAAAGCCCACCAGGGATGAGGACTCCACCACTGCCCTGGGCAGCTTGGGACAGCCCTACACAACCCTTTCCATGAAGAAATTGTTCCTAATGTTCAACCAAAACCTCCCCTGGTGCAACTTGAGCTGTTTACTCTTGTCCTATCACTTGTTCCTCGGCAGAAGAGACCAACTCCCCCTGGATCCAAGCTCCTTCCAGAAAGTTGTCAAGAATGAGAAGGTCTCCCCTGAGCCTCCTTTGCTCCAGGCTCAACACCCCCGGGTCCCTCAGATGCTCCTCACAAGACTTCTGCTCTAGACCATTCACCAGCTTCGTTGCCCTTCTCTGGACATGCTCCAGCCCCTCAAGGTCCTTCTTAGAGTGATGGGCCCAAAACTGACCCCAGGATTCGAGGGAAGGCCTCCCCAGTGCCCAGTCCAGGGGAACAAACCCTACCCTAGTCCTGCTGGCCACAATAGTGCTGATCCAAGCCAGGATGCTGGTGGCTTCTTGGCCACCTGTTCACACACTGGCTCATCTTTAGCTATCTGTTGACCAGCACCCCCAGGTCCTTTTCCACAGGGTACTTTCCAGCCACTCTTGCCCCAGCCTGGAGCGTTGCAGGGGATTGTTGTGAGCCTAGTACAGGACCCAGCACTTGGCTTTGTTGAGCATCATCCCATTGGCCTTGACCCATTGATCCAGCCTGGTCAGATCAAACTTAAAAGCTAAGATCAGGGAGCATTAAACCAAGATATGTTCAGCAATGGCCTTCCTGAAAACAACCAGCAACTTCTCTTTGCTAAATTGGAGTAGAGCTTGTTTAGTCTATTTACACAATATTAACTCCAGAAATATTCACAAAACCAGCAAACAAAGACACAACTCCCCTTTTGGTATTTCTAGTCTCTCGAAAAACAAAATACTTTAAAGCTCTGGATTTCCAAACGTTCTGGGCCAATCAAAAAGCAAATAAGCCAACACATATCAGACACTTCTGTTCCTTTTGTTGGAGAACATCCTGCCCTAAACTTCAACCACAGTATGTAATAAGTCTGAAAGGCATTTATGGATGATTAAGCAGCTGTCATAGCCAAAGGTTTCAAAATTCATGTCCCAAATTCTATGATCAGGAGAAGTACAAGACAAAAGCTGCCTCATGGAGTACAAAACAAACAAGTTTTGCAGTATAAAAGAGATATTGAGGGGCTGGAGCAGGTCCAGAGAAGGGCAACCAAGGTGCTGAGGGGTCTGGAGAATAAGTCTTATGAGGAGCAGCTGAGGGAATTGGGATTGTTTAGTCTAGAGAAGAAAAAGCTGAGGAGAGACCTTATTGCTCTCAACAACTCCCTGAAAGAAGTGGGTGTTGGTCTCTTCTCCCAAGTAACAAGTGATGGGACAAGAGGAAACAGCCTCAAGTTGTGCCAGGGAAGGCTTAGATTGGATATTAGGAAGAAATTCTTCACTGAAAGAGCACTGGAACAGGCTGCTCAGGGAGGTGGAGGAGTCACCATCCCTGGAGGTGTTCAAAAAACATGTAGACATGGCACTTCAGAACATGGTTTAGTGGTCATGGTAATGTTGGGTTGATGGTTGGACTTGATCTTAGAGGTCTCTTCCAACCTTAATGATTCTGTGATTCTAAACCATACATATTGAAGTACACAACAGAAGAACAAAGGATAGGGGTGGATGGAAAGGTAAAAATAGCTCAGCAAAAAAGTCAAGTCAGTTCAAGAANGTTTAAAGCCCCCCTGGACGTGTTCCTGTGTGACCTGCTCTAGGTGATCCTGCTACGGTGGGGGGATTGGACTAGATGATCTTTCGAGGTCCCTTCCAATCCCCAACATTCTGTGATTCTGTGATTATCATTTGCTAGTGACAAGTAAGTGTCACTTATATGCACTGAACCAAGAGAGGTTTCAGGAAATGATACATATTTTAGTGTGATGTTTTTTACTCATTAAGAGAAGGCACCATGGCAGAAAGTGTAAAGGCTGCTGAAGGAAGGGACGGGCTCAGCAACAAGACCCATGAATTCTACAGGTTTTCACACTCTGTGTGTCAAAGTCCAGCTTTGTCTCCAGAGCACACACCCGACCCGTTAGGGAAAATCACACACTAGGTCTTTTTCCTCCACCAACACATTGTGCCCTGGCTTGATAACTGACTTCCCACCTTCCTATCTCTTTCCATTTCAAAATGCTTGTACATACCCCAAAGCAGTTTAAGTTGGCAGATCACTTGTGTTTATGTCAGCTTAGCTCTATCAGGAATCCATTTTCCTTGTGATTACTGAATTTTGGTTCCATTCTAAACACATACTCTTTTTTTCTTTTTAAACTTAGCAAGCTTATGCACAGAGATGATGACAGCTCATTGTACACAAGCAATCTAACTCACAGAGAGTGCTTACAGGGGGGGTGGTCTCCAAGTTATTTGGGAGGCATCTGGAGATACCACCTCTCTTATTCCACCCAACTATGTTGTTCACCCCACCTCATCTGCTCCAAGAAGTGGAGCCTTCAGCACTGCCCAGGCTTAAGCTGCAGGTGCTGGGATGAGAGGTTGGAGAGCCAAGATCTGCTCCACCAAAGAGCAAGTCAACATTGGCTGGTCAGTATGGGTATGGACAGGCAGGCTTTCATCAGAATGAAAGGGTGACTGTTGTTACAGCTAATCCAGTCTCATTTCAACCTATTTTATCTTGGCATGGGCGATAGGAAAGGAAAAAAAGAAAGCCTTCCAACAAGCTTGCAAAAAACACATGTAAATTCCCCGATTCAAAATGATCTGGCCACGGATCAGCCCGTTGCTACCCTCGGAGACTTTCAGGAATGAAACCTCTCCTAAAAGCTTTTGGCTCCACGCAGCTGGAGAAGGCACTTTGTGGTTTTTCAGGTGCAGTCCCTTCCTCTGAACGTTCAAATGAATGCTTGGCACTCGGTGAGATGAGGACTCGACTCTGGCTTCAACCTGGGCTCTTTCAAGCACACTTTTCCCCGTGCAGTTAAATTGGCCGCAGATTCAGACAGTGCATTCTTTCTGAACTGTACGTTTTATGGGCTTGGTTTAGGGGCCTCATAAAAGATGGAGTGTGCAAGTCACAGTATCCTACGCTCCGAGGGTCATAACCACGGCATCTCCACCGATACCCACACAACTCCTAAAGACACTTCTCCTCGGCAGCCTTTGTTGCCAAAACAAATTTCTCGTCCCAACGTTTCTGCCGTTCAACTTCCCATGGAAAAGTTTAATAGTTTCTATTCTAAAGGCCATTTTCTCACATGGTTGAGAGCCTAAGAGAGCCAGAAAGTGAACATCTTGCCTCATTTCACGTTGAAGAGCTGAATTTGAGTTCAGTTTCTTACAGAGGGTGCTGGTATATAAACGTTCAACTTTTATTCCTATTAGAAAAAAAACCCTTTTATTCCTATTAGCTATTAGAAAAAAGTTATCAGTTTCATAGGGTAGATCAGGATAGATTTAGACTGGATATTAGAAACAAGTTCTTTAATCTGAGGGTGAGAGATCAGGGGAATGGGCTGCCCAAAGAGGGGGTGGAGGCCCCATCCCTGAACTCCTTCAAGGTCAGGTGGCTGGGGCTCTGAGCAGCCTGCCCTAGGTAGAGATGTCCCTGCTGGTGTAGGGAGGTTGGACCAGATGACCTCTCGAGGTCCCTTCCAGCCTCAAACATTCTAGGATTCTACAACTACAATTAAAATAGGACAAGAAGTATTTTGCTTTCCTTCTACACTTCTGTGAGGGTTACTCACCTCACGTGTTAGACAAGCAACTGACCCAAGAAAGCACCATTCCTAGGAGAGCACCATTGGCTGCTCAACATCTCTAGAAGGTTACATAAAGCATGTAAACACTGTCTGCCACCATGTGGACATGGAGACTCTGGACACATGGAAGAAGGGGTCGACACAAGTGACTTGCTTGGATCTCTACTGCATTGACGTGAAAACAAACATCCTTGGGGGAGCTGACAAAGATTGTTTGAGTGATGGGAGTTTTTTTCCATGTCAAATACCAAAATTCATCTGTTGCTAATGACTGTCAGATGAAAGCAGAACCTGGTCTTTGGCCAGGGCTGAGCAAATCGTGCCCATGTGAATAGGATTATCGGTCTAACATGACTTGATAGTTGTTTGACCAAACAAATCCAGGCTGGATCAGAAGAGAAGCCGCGTTTTGTGAGGCAATTGTGAGCACGCATTCAGCTTGAACAGAAAAACTCAAACCCTTAATTCATGCAAATCAAAAAGATTTCACAAAACCTCAATTGGATGCCTGGGAAGGTGTGCTCTGGGTGACACCAACTGCAGAACCTCCCTGACCAACACCAGCAGCAAACTGGGGTAAGACTAGATGCATTCACTCCTCAGCTTGGCTTTAGGAGATCAAGTTGTAGAACGGTCCAGATTATCTGACACCCAGTTTTTAAAATCTCCTTTCAAGAGCCAAGAATTTAGACAAGGCCAGAACACCACCATTCCTGAGGCCATGTCCACTAAAGCCTGATGGAGGCCTCACTTTGGGAGATGGTTTAGTGGTCAAGGTAGTGTTGGATTGACAGCTGGACTTGATGACCTTAGAGGTCTTTTCCAACCTTAATGATTCTATGAGGTCATGACCAAGGTCACAGTAGCAACAAGACTAAAAGAGGTTTCACAGTGATGACAGTTCTCTCCTATGGTTCTATGGCAAAGCTGAGCTGACACTCAGAATAAGAAATCCAGAAGATCAAGAGATACATTAACTTCCACCCCCTTTGGTGACTGATGGAAACATCAAACCATCACCTGATACTCAGAGTTGCAAATAAGTTGATTATCCTGTGCAAGAAAATAGCTGCAGTAAATCCCCTCCTGCCCAGGACCAGAAGAAACTGATTCTACAACTATAATACAATTACTTCCTCTCCAACCAAACTTGTGAGTGGAGAAGAAATAGTGCAGCCAAGCACTGTGCAAGAGACAACCTCTTGAAGAGCTAAAGGAATTGGAAGCTTCATGAACAAGATGATGGATTAAATTAGATGTGGGGAGATTCAGATTAGACATTAGGAAGAAGTTCTTCCCCAGGAGGGTGGGGAAACACTGGCCCAGGTTGCCCAGAGAGGTTGTGGAAGCCCCATGCCTGGACATTTGGAAGGCCAGGCTGGCTGGGGCTCTGAGCAACTGATGTAGTGGGAGGTGTCCCTGCCCATGGCAGGGGGGTGGGACGAGATGATCTTTAAGGTCCCTTCCAACCCTGACAATTCTATGATTCTAAGATTGCCATGCTGTCTTCAATGGCTACAGATTGTATATATATGGGTTAGAAATAACGGCCAAGACAGGAAAGAAACCATGAAATATCATCTTGTGTTCTCCAGTAGTGACACTGAGCTCGCTCACTAAGGTCTCACCTTGAGAAGGACAGTCACTAAAATGAGACCATCTCTTCATACATAATGAAGAACTGAAATGTAGGTTCTGGGGAGACCCCCCCACTTCAGTGCTGGGGCCAGCTCTGGAGTCCTCAGCACAGCAGAGCCATGGAGCTGGTGGAGCGGAGCCAGAGGAGGCCCCAGCAATGGTGGGAGGGCTGGAAGCCTCTGGTGGGAGGCCAGGCTGGGAGAGTTGGGCTTGGTCAGCCTGGAGAAGAGAAGGCTCCACAGAGACCTTCTGGTGGCCTTGCAGGACTTAAGGAGGCCTTACCCAGAAAGATGGGGACAATCTTTTATCAGGGCCTGTTGTGACAGGACAAGGGGGGATGGTTTGAAACTAAAAGCGGGAGGTTTAGACTAGAGAGAAGGAAGAAATGTTTTATACTGAGGGTGGTGAGAGCCTGTCCCAGGTTGCCCAGAGAGGTGGTTGCTGCCCCATCCCTGGATCCATTGCAGGTGAGGTTGGCCAGGACCCTGAGCAACCTGCTCTAGAAGATGTCCCTTGCTCCCTGCAGGGCAGTTGCACTAGATGATCTTTAAAGGTCCCTTCAACCCAAACCATTCTATGATTCTATTAAGTCAGGCCCAAGCAACCAAGGTTCTGGGAATGAAGAGACAGCAGAACAGCCAGTAAAGCAGCAACAAAGCCTCTTTCTTTCTACAGACCTGAGATCTGACACTCAAAGCCACTGCACTCTCATTCCCCAGGTTAAAAAAAGAACTGGAAGAAAAATCCTGGCAAATCAAGACCATTGCTCAAGGACTTGTGGGAGCTCAGCTTAGTAAGGTCCACATCTATGCCCTAGCTGAGCTGTGTGCCACAGGCACTGTATGTTCAGAGTGATGAGAACTCTCCAGGAGATGCTGGTCTGCCCATGCTGTGTCTTTATCACCCACAAAACCCCCTCACAACTCTTCAGTGAGTTCCTAATGCTCATCCACTAGAACAAGAGGTTTTCACAGTGTAATCTCAACTCTTCTACTCTGAAAACCAACACAAGAGGTCATCTCTTCCTCCCACTAAAGCCTCATCTTCCTCAGACACTCCACACATCCACGGTTTAGCAGCTGCAGAGTTTGTGGGGCCAGCTATAGAATCATAGAATGTTTCAGGCTGGAAGGGACCTCTAGAGGTCATCTGGTCCAACCTCCCTACACAAGTAGGGACATCTCTACCTAGGGCAGGCTGCTCAGAGCCCCATCAAGCCTGACTTTGAAGGACTCCAGGGATGGGGCCTCCACCAGATCTCTGGGCAGCCCATTCCACTGATCTATCACCCTCAGATTAAAGAACTTTTTTCTAATATCCAGCCTAAATCTCTCCTTTCCTACCTTAAAACCATCACTCCTTGTCCTGTCATTCCAAACCCTTTTGAATAGACCTTCCCCCACCTTTACATAGGCCCCCTTCAGGTACTGGAAGGTCACTATAAGGTCCCCAAACTATCTCCCAGTGCCCAATGGTGAGACCTGAGCAATCCACTCCCAGTTTTAGCAGCTGTATTTTGCTTCAAAATGCTCTAGAATGACAGTGATTTTTAAAAATTATATTATTAGACATTAAGTCACTAATTTCCCTCTAAAAAAACCAATCCAACACGTTTGTATGTTTGTTAGAGTCAAAGAGTTGAAATCTTAACTGGAAATTTACGGCCTTACCTAATATTCTCCAACTTAAAAAGCTGCTCTGTGAACTTCACAAGGGATTCAATTTTACAGATAGAAAATATGGGGATTGAAACAATTTGTGCTCACATCCAGATGGAAGTTATTAGGGACTCTCGGAATTAACACACATTGTTTTGACTTCGGAATGTAACAGCAAAGCAAGTTTCTCCAAATAAATGCTCTACCAAGCGAGCTCGGAGCTGCTTCTAATTCCAGCTGAATTCTCCCGAGTGCAAGATGTGGTTTTCATTGTTATTATCCTGCTGTTTTACAAAACAGTCCCACTTTATCTCTAGAAGAGCTTTTATTTCAGTCATTTTACTCCACATCAACCCAGCCTCACTTCGTCTCCACTCACGTTTCTCCTTGTTGCCAGAGCTCCAGGTTATTGTGAAAAGATTAANTGCATATTTCCAGCTTTTCGAAAATAATAAAAAATATATATATATATATATATATATATATATATAAAAATCTGTGAAGCCAGAGAAGCTGATTTAAATCCTTTCAAGCATTTCTTGCAAGTTGATACAAATTTTTCTGGGCTCTTGGTTTCTCACCCACAGTGTTCAAGATTTGCATGAATGATTTGAGTAAGATGATAGATTTAGACTAGATATAAGGAAGAGATTTTTGATGCTGAGGGTGGTGAGAGCCTGGCCCAGGTTGCCCAGAGAGGTGGTTGATGCCACATCCCTGGAAACNTTGAATAGACCTTCCCCCACCTTTACATAGGCCCCCTTCAGGTACTGGAAGGTCACTATAAGGTCCCCAAACTATCTCCCAGTGCCCAATGGTGAGACCTGAGCAATCCACTCCCAGTTTTAGCAGCTGTATTTTGCTTCAAAATGCTCTAGAATGACAGTGATTTTTAAAAATTATATTATTAGACATTAAGTCACTAATTTCCCTCTAAAAAAACCAATCCAACACGTTTGTATGTTTGTTAGAGTCAAAGAGTTGAAATCTTAACTGGAAATTTACGGCCTTACCTAATATTCTCCAACTTAAAAAGCTGCTCTGTGAACTTCACAAGGGATTCAATTTTACAGATAGAAAATATGGGGATTGAAACAATTTGTGCTCACATCCAGATGGAAGTTATTAGGGACTCTCGGAATTAACACACATTGTTTTGACTTCGGAATGTAACAGCAAAGCAAGTTTCTCCAAATAAATGCTCTACCAAGCGAGCTCGGAGCTGCTTCTAATTCCAGCTGAATTCTCCCGAGTGCAAGATGTGGTTTTCATTGTTATTATCCTGCTGTTTTACAAAACAGTCCCACTTTATCTCTAGAAGAGCTTTTATTTCAGTCATTTTACTCCACATCAACCCAGCCTCACTTCGTCTCCACTCACGTTTCTCCTTGTTGCCAGAGCTCCAGGTTNCTTCTAACCCAAACCATTCTATGGAGATCCAAGCTCTTCTCTTAACACTCCAGTAGAGTCAGCCCTCCCAGGCACCTCCAGTCTTCCCACAGAATTAAGCAACTGATCCATACTTATCCATAGAATCACAGGATGGTTTGGGTTGGAAGGGACCTCAAAGATCACATAGTCCCAGCTCCCCTGCCAATTATTTGCAGGACTGGTTCTCTGAATCCAGGCCAACACCTGCAGGTCTTAAAAGGATTCCCTCCTCACTGGTTGTGATGGTCTAGAGATAAGAAAGAGGCAGCTGCTCATTCTTCATCCAAACTTAATTATTTTCACACATTCACATGAATTAAACATATCTGGAAGCTTCTCTCGAAGCTGCTTTAACATCTTCTAAAAGCTACTTAAATTCAACAGTTCCAGCCTCCAAAGGAACACACAAAGGATTCAAACAATCTCTAGGATTGTAGATCAAGCCAGCCCCTGAGTACAAAAGTTTTCTGACTTATTTCTGCATGTTTTCTACCCTTTCTGCTCTCACAAGGGAATCTCCCCTTGGCAGAATGATAAAAAGCTGCAAGATTGGACCAAGGATATCAAAACAAAGGTGACTACAACAGTTTATATGGACTTCAGGAACACTTTCCTGATTAAATAAGTAGTAGAAGTCCCCCCCAAATTCCAATTTACTTTTATTAAGTTTTTATATTCAACAGCATACAAATCTCAAGCATTAACGTGAACCACTGGTGCTGTACAAAGCACTTCAAAGTTTGGCCACTGTCTGTTCTAGCTCCTACCAGCACCAGTGACCCCAGGTAAATTTGGAAACTTTTTTATTACACAAATAAATAAAGTCTTCATTTATTTTTATGAGTTTAAACCCACGCCAGTGATTCCAGAAACCAACTGCAAAGGACTTGGAAGGCAACATGGGTGAGGGACCATGGGTTCAACTGCTCATAGTTTTTTAGAAATAGGATAAAAATCAGAATGAGAGATTTCAGTAGGTCCAACAGTGGTAACAACTCAGAGATGAGAAATCAAAGAGGAAAAAAAATCAGGAAAACAAGTGAAGTGGTGACAGTTCCTATTAAAAAATACTACAGGCACAAGTGCCAACTAACCCAGACTAGAAGAACTGGAAGGACACAACCTCCAGCTCGATGGAGAGGTCATAACCTCCACCAAGAAAGAAGCATCACGTAACTGAGCAGCAAACTCCACAACAGGAACAAAACCCTGCAAAGCAAAGCAAAGCAAGCAGCACCACGACTCACGAGCTACAGGATGAACTAATGTATTTACATAAGGGGAGATTAAGGAAAGCATTGATTTGATAGTAATGGAGAGAGAAAGCTATCAAAGCTTTTGAAGGAAAGAGTATTTAATCCCTTTTTCTCACTGGTCTTCCCTATGAAAGTCAAGTGTGAACAGCTGGCTGCCATTATTAATACCTGCAACAAAGAGTCACAGTCTAAGTTATATTAACAGCTTGGTTAAGTGAATTTTCCAAGATTAGCAGGGCTTGATTAACTTCATCTTAAGATATTTTAGCCTTTAAATAATTTCAGAGCCATTGGAGGTTATCTTCCAAAATACACTAAAGCACGGGCAAGATACCAGAAGTCTGGAAAATGGTAAAAGCAATCCAAGCTTCAAAAACAAACAACACAAAGAGACCCAGAAGCTTTGCTTCAATTTGGGGCAGGGAGTGGGGAAAAAAGGGTGGGAGAGAGAAGTGGAAAAACAAATCAAACCACTAGAAATTAAGCATAAGAAAAAAGATCTGATTTTTCAAGAATAAACCCCTGTCAGACCAATCTAATTTCAAGGCTTATGAAGAGGTTAGAAACTGAAATGTCCTATTTCTGCTGGAATTTAAATAAATCTCTTGGCACTTCATGGTGTAACAAGCTTGCAAGTATGCTGGGGAAATGGGATATTGATGAGTATGAATGAATATAGAGCAAGAAAGTTCTCTTTGGGTGTAGTTAAACTAAGGGATCACTGCTGAAATTGGAAGAGCTAGTGAAGCAAGGGTCCACCTGGGTCTGGGCTTTACCCCAGTTCTATTGAATATTTTAACTGGGCAACCTGGACAGAGAATAAGCCCAGATACAGGTGGCACAAAGCTGAGATTGAGTTCTCAACCTACTCATCCCCATCTTCAAGGGTAAGGTCACCAAACCAACATATGACTAAGAAGAAAAAGGGGCATCAAGGTACATTCAAGGCACAGCAGGTAAAACCTGAGCCAGTCACCTGCACAAACTCAGAATGGATTATATTTTATGTCCTACTCAATGTTTTGAAGGCACCAGATGCACACTGTATCCAGCTTCAGGCACTGCACTTCAAAAAAAGATGAGGATTCAGATGAAGAGGAGGAGACAAGAATGCGCAGAAATTAATCACAGAAGCATAGAATAGTTTGGGTTGGAAAGGACCTTAAGACCATCTTGTTCCAACCCTCCTGTCATGGGGCAGGGACACCTCTCACCCAGATCAGGTTGCTCAGAGCCCTATCCAACCTGGCCTTGAGCACTTCCAGGGATGGAGCATCCACAACCCCTCTGGGCAACCTGTGCCAGTGTCTCACCATCCTCAGGGTAAAGAATTTCCTTCAAATTTCCAATCTAAATCTCCCCTCTTCCAGTTTGAACCCATTGCCCCTTGTCCTATCACTCCAGGCCTTTGTAAAAAGTCCCTCCAGCTTTCTTGTAGGCCCCCTTCAGACACTGGAAGGTTGAAATAAGGTCTCCCTGGAGCCTTTTCTTCTCCAGGCTGAACAATCCCAATTCTCTCAGCCTGGCCTCACAGCAGAGGTGCTCCAGTCCCCTGATCATCTCTGTGGCCTCCTCTAGACCCACCTGAGCAGGTCCACGTCCTTCTTAAGAGACACAACCCACGAGACAGCACTTTAAAAAGAAAGGTTCTCTTTCAACGCATAAAAGTTCATATGGACATAAATGAGAAGATTATTCTAATAACTGATTATGTGATTAAACAGAAGCAGGACAGATTTGGACTAGATGTCAAAAAATACTTAAGATAGCCAAGAGAATCAAGAGTTGGAACTAAGCAGTACTTAGATCCCAGGCTTTCCTTCAGGGAAAGTTACACCAACATCTACCAGGGAGAGCATAAAATCAGCTGACACTGTGCCAGGACAACCCAACAGCCTAAATGACCCCCCCACGTCCCCTTCAGCCCAGCTTTTTGAACATATTCTGAATTCTATACCCAATGTGTAAGCACCAGGTATCAGCACCACCTCAGAAACAACTTCTGAACTCTCATGTGTTTGTTAAAGGATGATTTTAAAAATACATTAACAGCAAGGAAGTAAGGAAGATCAGAGGACTTCTTCTGTAATATAAAGTCATGTATTTACACAACTAAAGATTTTCCAGCTTGTGTTTTCTTATCATAAGTAGAGGGGTAGAACACTAGCTAATAATACAGCAAAATTAAAGACCCAGCAATGAGAACGACACAAATGGATTTTTGAGTATGAGAGAATAGGAAAAATAAAAAAAACAGAAAATATTTATAATTTTCAAAACAGTGTGTACAGACTCACAGTATTAAAGGGAAAGATTCATTATAAGCTGACAAGCCCTTCTCTAAGCACCACGGAAGATCTCAAGCACAAAGCTGTCAGTTAAGCAAAGGAAATGATTTGAAGGACACCTCCCTCCACTAGCTCACAGATGTTTGCCATGGAGAACAGCCTCCCAAGACAAGGGATGCAGATAGTAGATATAAAATAATGAATAAAAATACCTCAGTGTACCAACCTGGGCTATGTTTTTGTTCAGAAGATACACGCCGTATTCAAACTGAAGCTTCTCCCCTCCTTTGGGATATAAAGGAAATCTGATGGGAAAGAAAAAAAATATTTAAGGTGAATTATTCAGATGCCTAAGTAAACTCCCAAAAGCCACAGACTCCTTTTCTGAGAAGGTAAAGGTTTAACAAGCCTCCCTTGGTGACAAGGAGTGATGGTTTTAAGCTGGGAAAGGAGAGATTTAGATTGGATATTAGCAAAAAGTTCTTTAATCTGAGGGTGAGAGATCAGGGGAATGGGCTGCCCAGAGAGGGGGTGGAGGCCCCATCCCTGGAGTCCTTCAAGGTCAGGTTGATGGGGCTCTGAGCAGCCTGCCCTAGGTAGAGATGTCCCTGCTGGTGTAGGGAGGTTGGAGCAGATGACCTCTAGAGGTCCCTTCCAGCCTAAAACATTCTATGATTCTATGACTTCTCCCAGGACCCTCCCTTCACAGGAACAGGAGATACAAGTAATTCCTTTCAACAAGCTTCACATGTGACAAAGGCTCAACTCAGCTACAGCATCATGATCACATAATATAATACAAATATTATATAATATATAATAAATAATAATATATAATGTAATACATATGGTCACATGCTATATGACATAATACAAATATTATATAATATATAATACACAATAATATATGATATTAATAATATATATTATTATATATAATACACAACAATGTATAATATTTTACGTAATACATAATAATATATAATGCAAATATTATATCCCCAGTGTTTATTTCTCTTCTTTAAGAAATAAAGCATTTTTTACCATTTTAAATAGAGGCAGCAAATAGCTTGTGAGAAAGCAGCAGAGATTATTTGTGCCTTAACTGCTGCATGAGATTAGAGAACCCAAACTTTAAAGAATTGAAGCTGTTTGACACCACATTAAAGAATATAACTTTAGGTGTATTTTTCTAGGAATTTTTGCCTAAGCAAAGCAATTCTCATAAATGGTTTTAATATTTGTACACTGCATTTCTTAGGCTGCCTTCGGACTCTTCCTTCCCACCAGAGGTTAGAAGGTCATCACTGTCACACAGTAATCTTCTTACAATCTAAAACTTCTGCTGATGGGAACTACCCCATGAAAAGAGCTTTTGGCCCCTAAAAGAACCGTATGTTCTGCAGCTCCTCATCAAGATGCCAAGAGCATTAGCTGCACAAAACCATCAGAAACCAAAGTCTCCCTCAAATAGAAGATAACAAATATGGGAGATCAATATCTCCTAGAAACAACACACATTCCAGAGGGGCCACTGCAGCAGAGTGGATTTTATCATCAATCAGCCCCACAGTAGAGCACATTTGCAACTTTTAAGGAGACTTCTACAGCCCCATTAAAGCTAAAGGTTAACAGGGCACGATCGCAGCAGATCAAATATTAAGACGTCAGCTCCAGGTTTTATGCTCCTTTCAAACTCACCAGGTCACTTCAAGTTGAGGAGCATAAAAATCACTGTGAGCAGTATATATCTAGCTCACCTTGCTTAAGAGATCTATAAATCCAAGCAGTTCCTCATGCAAGGAAATAAAACCTCTCAGAAATGAACACAGGCTACAAAAACCCCACCACACGTTACCCTGAGAGTAAAACACCAATCGAGAGGAATTCGTTTCAATATCTACAATTACACTGCCCAAAAAGAGCAGGATTTAAAGAAGACCTTTCCAATTAGCAGCATAAAACTAACTCAAGCTTGACAATGAAAGCACCATTAGGAGCACAAGCTGGGTCTCACTAGAAGATACTATTTCATGAAGTCACTAGTAATTAGAACCGTGTATTCTATTCTTAGACACAGAGCTCTTTGATATATATGACATAGAAAAAAAGGATAAAAAACTGTTTTACAGTGCTCACTACCAACTCCCCCACACCATTTTAAATGCTAAAGATGAAGCTTTTCTGTTTATCATGTTGGTGCTGCTGCTTTTTGAATATTGACATTTCTACCCTCTAACTTCCACTAATAAACCTGGAAAGACTCTAAAGTCACGTCAGCCTTGGTAACATCATCACTCACATGAAAGGCTTGAGAAATGTCAGTGGATGTCGTTGTGTACACACAGTTATGACTCAGAGAGAAATATCACCAACTTTTATGTCTCTTTTCCGTGTGTGTTATCTTGCTTGCCCATTAAGCCTGGTCACAAGCAATAAACTTAAGGGAGAGGAACCACGACATTCTTTGTAGGGCTTGGTTGAGTGTAATTGAACACAACTTTAACTTTGGCTCCCCATGTGAAATTCTTCTTGCCTGCTCCTTGGAAAAGCACAGCCTGAGCTAAATCTCTCACTTTGGCATGCTGCAAAAACCTAAGTCTGCTGTGTAAGGTTTTAGTTATAACGTGCTCCAAAAATACATTTGAAAACTCCTATTTTAGTATTTTTATAATCGCAAAGCACTCAATAAAATGTGTTCAAGGTCAGGTTGGATGGGGCTTTGAGCAACCTGGTCTAGTGGGAGGTGTCCCTGCCCATGGCAGGGGGGTTGGAACCAGATGATCTTGAAGGTCTTTTCCATCTCAAACCATTCTATGAAAATGCAAAATGTCACCCAACTGCCCTCTCTACTTGGAAAAAGAATAAATCATTAAGCTCCTTTAAAGCAGAACACAGATACTTACTTAAGATGACAAATTCAAGGGGTAAGTGTGATAAATTCAGTGGAAAGAAGAAAAAAAATAAGATACAGGTTAGGTTGTGCAACCATCAGAACACTACAGATGTTGTGTAGTCACCAACATCTGAGAGAAGTTACCAAGTAGTAGGAAACTTGTTCTGAGTAGGCTCAGAAGCTGAGCTCTGGGTCCTCCTCAGAGCCTACACCCTGTAGGGAAAACACACACCTACCACACTAGCAAGCAGTGACTACAAACCAAAATGCTTCTGCTCATAAAAATGTAAAAATATGTTGATATTTATCTTCTGACTATGGAGTATTGCTTGTGAATAGTGGCCAGACTTCAAACACAGCCCTAATACCCTCCAAGTTACAGCAGAAATTCTGTTTCTCTATACAAAAAGCACAGTGCTCAGTTGGTGTATACCAGGAATAATCAGTTAGGTTGGAAAAGACCTCTAGGATCATCAAGTCCAACCTTCATCCCAACATCTCCCTGACCCCTAGACCATGTCCTGAAGTGCCACATCTACTTGTTTTTTGAATAATATTACTGAGTGACTCATAAAGAAGAACTTAGCTCAGAGAATATTAACTTGATACAAGGAGAAACCACAACATTTAGTGACTTCTGACAGGTTAACTCCATTTGGAGTTGTTTCTGCACCTCATATTTCCACTGTACTGAAAGCTATTTTTGCTTCATTTCAGACATCTGACAGGTCAGCAATGACCAGATGCTGGGGAACAGCACAGCACCTTAAAGGAGGTTGGAGAGAGGTGGGTGCTGGTCTCTTCTCAGAAGAAACAAGGAAATGGCCTCAAGTTGCCCCAGGGAAGGTTTAGATTGGACATCAGTGAAAAAATTTTTCCTGAAAGGGTTGTCAAGCCCTGGAACAGGCTGCCCAGGGCAGTGGTGGAGTCCCCATCCCTGGATGTGTTTAAAAGTTGTGTAGATGTGGTGCTGAGGGACGTGGTCCAGCAGCAGACTTGGTGGTGCTGGGTTATGGTTGGACTGGGTGATTTTAAAGGTCTTTTCCAACCTAAGTGACTATGACTAGTATTGAAAAGGGGATTGACAAACTAGCAGGCACGAGGAAATGCCAAAGATGCTGAAATTCAAACAAGTCCCCTCAGAATCTGGAAGGTGGAGAAGACTGTGTAAGAAGGATGAAACTCCACATCAGGCTGATTTCAACCAGATGGCCGAGATGGGCCTTTAAGATCTAAGATAACATAAAGAGGATTCTCAATCTTAAAAGTTTACATTTGTTTTGGAGGTTTTATGTTTTGCTTATTTAATCCTGAAGGACTGTGACAAATGCAAAGTTTTTATTAATTTCTTTGAGTTGTGGGTTCTGGTTTATGGGACTCTCTGGGATACGAGGCAGATGACCAGTGTTTCCCAGCTGTACCACGCTGTAGGAACAGAGGCAAATCCATAATAAACCACTAAACATACACATGTAAGACATTTTTAGGCACACAGCTCATCTCCCCTTTCACAGCACGTTACTTTGGACAGAAGTTGTATTCTTCTCCTTGGGATACCACAAGGGCAGGACAGTTTCTTCCATGATGAACCAGAAGAACACGGTGCTCACGGGCTCAATGCTCACATGAGGTTATACTAACACTAATGTCTTCAAGACCCAAGTTTTCCCAACCTCACAAGAGGTGGTCTTGGTTGTGATTTCTCATGGATGACAGTTAAAAAAAAAAAAAGAAAAAATCACAGCAGCAGTTACAAGGCACCTTGAATCACAGAATGATCTGAATTGGAAGGGACCTTTAAAGGCCATCTGGTCCAACCCCCCTGCAGGGAGCAGGGACATCTGCAACTAGAGCAGGTTGCTCAGAGCTCTGGCCAACCTCACCTGCAATGGTTCCAGGGATGGGGCAGTGACCACCTCTCCCAGTTTAAAAAGTTTCTTCCTTCTCTCTAGTCTAAATCTCTGTCATTTAGTTTAAAACCATCACCCCTTGTCCTGTCCAAACAGGCCCTGCTAAAACATCTGTCCCTACCTTTCTGATAGGTCTCTTTTAAGTACTGGAAGGCTGCAAGAAGGTCTCCCTGGAGCCTTCTCTTCTCCAGGCTGAACAAGCCCACCTCTCTCAGCCTGGCCTCCCAGCAGAGGGATTCCTCAAATCATTTTTGTGGCCTCCTCTGGACCAGCTCCAACCAGTCTATGTCTTTCTTGTCATCTAATCATCTCCGAAAAATTTCATTTTAGTAGAGCTTAGAGCAGAGATGGCAACTCATTAGCCCCCATTTAACCTCTCACCCACCTCTCCTGCTTGGAGGGTCATCAAAAATCAGCACCTTCTCTCTATCATAGAGATAGAAAGATCTCTACAAAGATCTCATTTATAGAATGCTTTGAGTTGGAAGGGACCTTAAAGATCATCTAGTCCACAACCCCCTACCATGGGCAGGACACCCACCACTAGACCAGGTTGCACAAGGTCCCATCCAACCTGATCTGCCATCTTAATTCCAACAAATCAACATCAACCACCTTATTTCTACCTATCCCCTATCAATTACTGCCACGCTTCCTAAGCCAACATTAGCTGCTGGAGAGAGAACTCTTCAGCTTAAACCTCATCCAAGAAAAACTGGCAGGGAAGTGGGAAGAGAGCACATCATTAACAGCTAGTCAAGAGACTCTCCTCTTCTTCCATGGAAGGCACCTGACATTTGAATCAGATACCATTCTTAACACCAAAATTGAGTTTAACCCAATTGGATTTCCACTAATCATAGAATCATTATGGTTGGAAAAGACCTCCAGGATCATCAAAGCCCAAACTTCATCCCAACATCTCCCTGACCTCTAAACCATGTCCCCAAGCACCACATCTACTCATTTGCTTAACACTGCCAGGGGTGGTGATTCCACCACTGCCCTGGGCAGCCTGTTCCAGTACCTGACCACTCTCTCAGTAAAGAACTTCTTCCTAATGGCCAATCTAAACCTTCCCTGGTGCAACTTGAAGCCATTACCTCTTGTCCTGTCCTTAGTTACTTGGGGGAAGAGACCAACCCCAGCCTCACCTCAACCTCCTTTTAGGTAGCTGTAGAGAGCACTATGAGCAGTTCTAAGAACACAGAATCTTAGAAGGGGTTTTGAGGAACATAGGGCAGCTGATCTTCAGCCTATTTACACAGAAGGAGGCTTTGCTGATAGGTAATGAGTAATCAAACAAGTATGAGAAGGTCAAGGCTTAGAGTAGCCCTGATCTCCATAACCAAATATATCTCAATATAAATAAGGAACTCAACTCAAATGAGCCTGATGAATCAAAGTGTACACTCAAGGATCAGAATGTAGATTAAGTCTAAGAGGAAGAATCTCTAATTTCCTTGTAAACTACTGAGGCAAACAAAGGTGGAAAAGGAAGAAGTCCCAGCTAAAAGGTGGGTAGGTGAAGTGTCAACACTGGTGGTGTTTTACATTGCAGGCTCCATGTGAAAGTTTCTAGAGTACTAAACCTCATTAAACCCTCCCAGAAGAATCACAGAATGACAGAATGTTGGGGATTGGAAGGGACCTCCAAAGATCATCCAGTCCAACCCCCCTGCCAGAGCAGGATCACCTAGAGCAGGTCACACAGGAACACGTCCAGGGGGGCTTTAAACGTCTCCAGAGAAGGAGACCCCACAACCTCACTGGGCAGCCTGGGCCAGTGTCTGGCACCCTCACCATGAAGAAGTTTCTTCTCATATTGATGTGGAACCTCCTCTGTTCCAGCTTGTACCCATTGCCCCTTGTCCTATCCCTGGATGTCCCTGAGCAGAGCCTGGCTCCATCCTCCTGACACTCTCCCTTTACAGATTTATAAACATTAATGAGGTCACCCCTCAGTCTCCTTTTTTCCAAGCTGAAGAGCTCCAGCTCCCTCAGCCTTTCCTCACCAAGGAGATGTTCCACTCCCTTCAGCATCTTTGTGCCTCTCCCAGTTGAAGCTACAGAACCAGCCCCTACCATCAATGATGGAATTAAATTCCAATTTCTTCAAGGATCTCACAACACATCATAAATGCTAAGTTTGGAAATAGTTTGAAGGACCATGATGATGGGTATCAAGCTTACAGGTACCATCAACAGGATCCTTAAGGAGCTGTTTGGAGTTAGTCTTTAATGAGATTTTTTTTTCTAACATGGTATTTACCCAAGTAGAACCCATCTTAGACATAACAAACATGCATGTCTCCAAGAAACTGAAAAGCAAAGTATAATTTTACTGCCATAAATCACATTAAGGTTACAAAGACTGTAGACAGGGAACCCAATTGTCATCTCTGGTTTAAAAGCCTTTCTATACAAATAAAAACCTCAACATATGCATTTCTAGTCAATATGGTAGGTGGCTGGTTGCCACCATTTCCACTCCAGCTGAATCATTAAGATGCAAACAGCTAAACAGAAATATCAGTGTTAAATGAAGGCAAATTTCAATTTTCAGTTCAAGACGTATCCTTGTATGTGTCTAAATACGTTTGTGGTCTGGGGAAGTACTGGATGAGCAGCCAGGAATCTGATGAATGTTTTAGGGTCTGGAACATCTCTGTGATGAGGAAAGGCTGAGAGATTGGGGACTGTGCAGCCTGGAAAGACTAAGAGGGGATCTTCTCAATAGCTAAAAGGCAGAGGCAAGAGGATGGGGCCAGATTCTTGTCAGTGGTGCTCAATGACAGGACAAGAGGAAACAGGCACAAATTAGAACCCAGGAGGCTCCACTTGAACAGGAGGAGAAAATTCTTTGTTGTGAAGGTGGCAGAGCCTGGCCCAGGCTGCCCAGAGAGGTTGTGGAGTCTCCTTCTCTGGTGGGATTCCAAACCCACCTGGACAACCTCCTGCAGGTGACCCTGTTTTAGCAGGGGAGGTGTATGAGATGATCTCCAGAGGTCCATTCCAACCTCTACCATGCTGGGATTCTTTGTCTGCTGTACCTGTCCATGGGCCTTAAGACATTTCTGCTGAAAGTAGACTCTAACTCTATGGCATCTCTGCAGTGATCCAATCCAAAAGCTGCAGTGTGCCCCATGGGACCATCAGCCACCTCCCCATGTTGCAGATACAAGCAGATGACCTTATAATCATAAAGCTACAGGCAGAAAGAAATCTAATGTAATGTCTCTAAGGCAAGTTCACAGAATCCCAGCATGGTGGGGGTTGGAAGGGACCTCTGGAGATCATCTCATCCAACCCCCCTGCTGAAGCAGGGTCAAGAGGTTGTACAGGAACACATTTCAAATCTCCCTCTATCCTCAACTATGATAAACAATCCCTCTAAATAAACTTCATCCCCCCTTGGGGTAGGAAGATTGTCTAAGTTACTTTCCAGGCTTGATTTCAGCCTTATTTTCTGATTCAAGGCATAACAAAGGAGATTGTGCTTGTGTGCTGCTGAAAGTCTGAGAAATTCCAGGGTAGATGGTAGAGAAAAGCCTCTTGCAAGGATTTTAAGGTGAGATGTCCACAATTTGGTGGCTTTTTTCCCTATAAAAACTATTAGCTCCTTGTCATAGAGTTTTAAGCCATCCCTTGCTGATTTTTGAATATATGGACTAAATCACTGGCTGTGATAAGACACCCTGGGCAGGAACTTTACTATTACAACGAAGCTGGTGAGGTGCTTAGAGCACAAGTCTGGTGAGGAGCAGCTGAGGGATCTGGGGGTGTTGAGCCTGGAGGAAATGAGGCTCAGGGGAGACCTTCTCACACTTGACAACTCCCTGGAAAGGAGGTTGGAGCCAGGTGGGGTGGGCCTCTTCTCCTAAGGAACAAGTGATAGGATGAGAGGAAATGGCCTCAAGTTGCACCAGGAGAAATTTATGTTGGGTATCAGAAAAAATTTCTTCCCCAAAAGGGTTGTGAAGGGCTGTCCCAGGCTGCCCAGGGCAGTGGTGGAGTCCCCATCCCTGGAGGGGTTTCCAAGCCTTGGAGATGTGGTGCTGAGGGACATGGGTTAGTGATGACCTGGCAGTGCTGGGTTAATGGTTGGACTTGATGGTCTTAAAGGTCTCTTCCAACCACAACAATTCTATAGTATCTCCCACCAAAATTGCTCACTAATACTGATGTATTTAACAAATCAGAAAGCTGACTACAGAAAAAGTCAAGAAGAAGTTTGCTTATGCTACCCACAGTTACTGATTCTGGAAAACTAGTGTCAAAGCTAGAGGTGTGATTAGCCTGATTTCAGTATTTTAAGCGTCAGACCAACTCTTCTTACAACTTGTGCAACTTGCTCTAGGTGATCCTGCTCCAGTGGGGGGGGGTTGGACTAGATGATCTTTCGAGGTCCCTTCCAATCCCTGACATTCTGTGATTTTCAATAAATCATGCTAAATATTCTACCCTAACCACTAAAAACTTCTCTTCACTGTCCTACCCTTTTCAGCTGACTTGAGACAAGTACTTATCAGCCATCAAGACCTTGTTTAATTTTATATCCTCAGCTAATCTTCAGCTCTTTTACATCGTAACTTCAGCCTTTGGTGAACATGCTGTAAATCACCACAGGATTCTTGGTTTGGTCAGATGGTAACTGTAAGGAAAAGCTGAAAGAATCCTTATTCCATACATTTATTTCAGGCCTCAAGTATCTCTCATGAATTCCAAGTCCAAATACATTTACTGGTGTGTTCTGTGATTTATGAACTCCTCTGTATCCAGAAAAATCACGTATGGACCAATATATTGGTGGCCAATTTTTATTGTCTATAACCACCTGTCTTTAATACAAACTATTTTTAAAGCTTAAGAAATTGCTTCATTTTTAACTGCTTTCACCTGCTTCTACTTTGGTATTACACCATGTGGTTTACATCTTTTATTCTCTCTTCAGTCCAGGCTTGTGCCATATCCCAAATTATATTAATGCCTCAAAGTTTAATCTCTACTTCAGAAAGCTCTTTAGGGAAGAAGTCAGTAAAATAATGATTTTTTTACACCTCACATGTAACTGTTTCCCACAGGCTGGGGCGTGGCACAATTTCAATAGGACATTACAGCCCGTTTGACCAATGTAATTGTCATTACAAATCTAGTTTGGAATTGTGTTAGAGGACCTTGATTTTCAAGAGCTTAAGGACTGGTAATGTTTGTAGCTTTTCAAACTAAATTAACAGCAAGGCCAATCCCATCCTGGGCTGCATCAAAAGAAGTGTGGGCAGCACATCAAGAGAGGTGATTCTGCCCTTCTGCTCTGCCCTGGGGAGATCTCACCTGCAGCTCTGCGGCCAGTTCTGGAGCCCCCAGCACCAGAAGGATGTGGACATACTGGAGTGTGTCCAGAGGAGGGCACCAAAATGCTCAGGGGAATGGAGCATCTCTCCTATGAAGACAGACGGAGAGAGTTGGGGCTGTTCAGCCTGGAGAAGAGAAGGCTCCAGGGGGATCTTATAGAGACCTTCCAGTATCTGAAGGGGCTACAGGAAGGCAGGGGAAGGTCTATTCAAAAGGGTTTATAATGACAGGACAAGGAGTGATGGTTTTAAATTAGGAAAGGAGAGATTTAGATTGGATATTAGAAAAAAGTTCTTTAATCTGAGGGTGATAGATGAGTGGAATGGGCTGCCCAGAGAAGGGGTGGAGGTCCCATCCCTGGAGTCCTTCAAGGTCAGGCTTGATGGGGCTCTGAGCAGCCTGCCCTAGGTAGAGATGTCCCTGCTTGTGTAGGGAGGTTGGACAAGACGACCTCTGGAGGTCCCTTTCAGCCTAAAACATTCTATGATTCTATGACATTTATGTTCAAGAACATTTAATTATCCAGTAGTTAACTGAAGAGCAGAAATTTAGTCCACCAACTAAATGAAGCTGGTACCTCAGCATTTTGAATGATTCTATGATTCTATTTTCACATCTCCATGCTTGTTGTACCTTTGGGTAGGGGGGCTGGAACTAGATGATCTTGAAGGTCTCTTCCAACCCAAATCATTCTACAATTCTATGACACTTCCTCTGCCCAAATGCATTGGCTGACGTGGCTTTTCCCTTCACTTCTGATTTGCAAGGCCAGCCAGAATGGCTGCAGGGAGAGGACTGTAAAGCAGACTTGGCAGAATGCAGCTGAAACCCAATTATTCACCATCGTACAGATAAAGAACTGATGTAATTTCTACAACTGTGAAGGTCACTGGTGTGATAGAGTCATCCATCAGATCTAGGGAACAATGATACCTCAACCCAACACTACCAAAAAAATCAGGCTGTTTAGAAAATGATGAATTTCGAGCTTAAGCCCTTGTATAGAACACCCTATAGGAGGACAGAACCAAATAGCTCAACCCAGATAAGATAATGACCTGAAAAAGTCACAAGTTCTTGCTTGATACGACTGAAGTATGAGGAGTGGACAAGAACAAGGTCTAAATATTTACTGAAGTTTGAGTTATTTCAACTTCACCCCCTTCTCGGGGTCTGCGAGGGGGACGGGCAGGAGAGGAAGGAGTTAGTGGGTTCCCTCCAACCTAACTGCATCCTGTTTGCTCACTGCAATGGAATGTTGTGGCCAGAGGAGAAAGAGTGTGATATTTAAAAGTGCTGGGACTTTTCTGAACCAGAAGAAAGTGAACCTTGACAGCTTTTTAAGTGAGAAGATCCATCACTGTTGAACCAGCTCACTTGAAATCACTGTTCCCCAGGACACTTCGAAACAAGTATTGGGAAAAGTTGGCTGCCAAAGAGCCATAGGTACCAAAATACCCAACACTTCCAACCTCTCAGCACTCCATCAGAAGATCAATGCACAAGAAGTGATTGCCCCCCAGTACTTGGCACTGGGGAGGCCACAACTTAAATCCTGGGGTCAGTTTTGGGCCCCTCACTCCAAGGATAATTGAGGGGCTGGAGCACGTCCAGAGAAGGGCAACAAAGCTGGGGAAGGGTCTAGAGCACAAGTCTGGCGAGGAGCAGCTGAAGGACCTGGGGGTGTTGAGCCTGGAGAAAAGGAGGCTCAGGGGAGACCTTCTCACTCTCATCAACTCCCTGAAAGGAGGTTGGAGCCAGGAGGGGTGTGGGGGGGTGTGGGGGTGTGTGTGTGGGGGGTGTTGCTCCACTGGGATTTAGGTTGGACACAAGGAACAATTTCTTCATGGAAAGGGTTGTGAAGGGCTGGTCCAGGCTGCCCAGGGCAGTGGTGGAGTCCCCATCCCTGGAGGGGTTTAAAAGCCATGGAGATGTGGTGCTGAGGGACATGGTTTAGTGGTGACCTGACAGTGCTGGGTTAACAGTTGGACTTGATGATCCTAAAAGTCTTCTACAATCTAAACAATTCTATGATAAGCTTTTCATGCACAGCTTCAAAACCTGTTTCCTTCACAGATAAGCAGCACCCACAGTTGTATCAGCTTCAGAGCAGAGCCTGGTGTGGATCTTCAGCAGCAGACCCAAGCAGCTGAGGGCTTACTGGAACAAGCACAACTCAAATGCAACAGCACAAACCTGCCATTCACCATCAGACTTCTCAATCATAGAGAGCCAAGCAGAGCACTTTGGACACTTTTTAGATGAAGCTACCAGTTGACGGTGGAGGCCAAAACCTGACCTTCAGGTGACTACCAGGAGCAGCTAAATAATCTGCCACAATCAGCATGATTAAATGGAAAAGTTAAGATCCCCACCTGGTGAGCAACACTGAAATCAAAGGAAAAGGCAGAAAAAAAGGACTGAGTGTCCACTTTGCTGCTACAAGATGAGATGAAGACATGAATATGAATCACAAATCCCAAGTGAATCCAGATTTGATTCATGGATGGGTTTTAGTTTCTGCCCGAGAAAAAAAACCTCTGCTTGTAAAACAAACTCGATGACAAAAATACAGACTGCCAAGAGGGAAAAAAAGAAAAGCTTATCCTCATTCAAGCTTGACACAACACAAAGATAATTAATTTACTGGGAAAGGAAAACATATTGGCAGCTTAACTTCATGAAATGTATTTTCAGAATGCCTATTGGAATAGCTCAACACGAGGATAATCCAAAGCAGAAGCTCTGCCATCTTTCCATTCAGAAGTGAAACTGCTGTGACCTTGCTCTTGGAGAACATAAAATCACTTCAATATGTACCCAGGAAAAGAAAGCAAAGGCCCAGATCATCAACATCAGGCTGTTCCTGATAAAACTGTCACCAATTAACTACTAGAAGGTATCAATCATAGAATGGTTTAGGTTGGAAGGGACCTCAAAGATCATCTACTTCCAACCCTCCTGCCATGGGCAGGGACACCTCCCCCTAGGCCAGGCTGCCCAGGCCCTCATCCAACCTGGCCTTGACCCCCTCCAGGGATGGAGCATCCACAACCCCCCTGGGCAACCTGGGCCAGGGTCTCACCGCCCTCACAGTGAAGAATTTCCTCCTAATTTCTAATCTAAATCTACTCTATTCCAGTTTGAACCCATTCCCCCTCATCTTATCACTACAAGCCTTTGTAAAAAGTCCCTCTTCAGGTTTCTTGTACCCTCCTTCAGATACTGGAAGGCTGCAAGAAGGTCTCCCTTGAGCCTTCTCTTCTCCAGGCTGAACAAGCCCAATTCTCTCAGCCTGTCTTCATAGGAGATGTGTTCCAGCCCTCAGATCATCTTTGTAGCCCTCCTCTGGACCCTCTCCAACAGGTCCATGCCCTTCTTGTGCTGGGGACTCCAGAGCTGGACGCAATAAATGCAGTATCATTCTACTACTTCAGCACATAAAGCTTTCAAACACCTCAAGGAACACAACCACAATCCAGGGAACCACCAATGACCAGATGGCTTTTTGTCAACTGGGCATTTCCATGAGCTATTTTCCTAGATGACCTTTTCAGGTCCCTTCCAACACAATACATTCTATGATTCCATCATGAATTCAAGGCTTGCTACATGTGATGGATATCACAAGGCAAGGACTATCTGTAAGGACTCAGCAGCCAACCTCACTATCAGAACTTTAAATCTCCCTGCCACTGAAGGATCATTTTTAACTAGAGGACACTTTCTACAGGTCAAGTCCTTGCTTCTTGAAAAATGAAGTAACAATTTGAAAAATAACCTCATCAGGAGCCCAGTGGGAGCGAATTAAGACTCGTATGTCTTCACAGAAACATTTCTCAGCTGTGGATGGCTGGGGTCAGTGGTCTCATCTACTGGTGTAAACAAAATCCACTGTCTCAGACTGGCCAGGAGCACGTCAAAGCTTCTAGTTCCCAGAAAGAGCCTTAAGAGTCTCTACATTTATTAAAGAACACCTGATCTAATTAATCTACACACAGGAATATTTGCTGACATGAAGGCAAAAGCATCATTGTGGTGATCAAGAATAAAAAGTCAGGATTCTAGCTGAACACCCTCAAGAATGCAGAGCGTAAAAATACAGTTCAAGGCAAGTTCATGGCAGAAATCATTCTTTGAGCAATGGAGTTAACACTTTACACACACTCAATCTACCACCAAGAATCAACTCTGCTTTGACAGCGATTAGATTTCCCAACCAGCCATCTCCCTCCATCTGATTTAGGTTTGCCAAGATTTCTTCCCAAAGCTGTCGTTTGCATTATCAGGGACAAAGTAGCAAATATGATTAAAGACTTCTTGATTCAGCTGAAAGATGTGCTGGGGGGGCTCTGGAATCCCCAGCACAAGAAGGACATGGACCTGTTAGAGGGGGTCCAGAGGAGGGCTACAGAGGTGATCAGGGGGATGGAACCTCTCTCCTAGGAGGATAGGCTGAGAGAATTGGGCTTGTTCAGCCTGGAGAAGAGAAGGCTCTGGGGAGACTTCATTATGGCCTTCCAGTATCTGAAGGGGCCTACAAGAAAGCTGGGGAGGGACTTTTCACAAAGGCCTGGAGTGATAGGATGAGGGGTAATGGGTTCAAACTGGAACTGGGGAGATTTAGATTGGAAATTAGAAGGAAATTCTTCACTCTGAAGGTGGTGAGACAGTGACACAGGTTGCCCAGGGAAGTTGTGGATTGCTTCATCCCTGGAGGGGTTCAAGGCCAAGAAACTGTTCCTAATGTTCAACCAAAACCTCCCCTGGCACAACCTGAGGCTGTTTCCTCTTATCCTATCACATGTTCCTTGGTTAAACAGACCAACCCACACCTCATTCCAACCTCCTTTCAGGGAGTTGTGGAGAGTGAGAAGGTCTCCCCATAGCCTCCTTTTCTCCAAGCGAAACAATCCCAGGTCCCTCAGCTACTCCTCAAGACTTTTCTTCACGTCCTTTCCCAGCTTCATTGCCCTTCTCTGGACACACTTCAGTCCCTCAAGGTCCTTCTTGGAGTGAGAGGCCCAAAACTGACCCCAGGATTCAAGGTGCAGCCTCCCCAGTGCCCAGTCTAGGGGAATGATCCCTGCCCTAGTCCTGCTGGCCACACTAGTGCTGATATAAACCAGGATGCTGGTGGCCTTCTTGGCCATCTGGGCATACATTGGCTCATCTTCATCTACCTGTCAACCAACACCCCCAGGTCCTTTTCTGCCAGGCAGTTTCCAGCCACTCTTCCCCCAGCCTGGAGCATTGCAGGGGGTTGTTGTGACCCAAGTTCAGGACCCAGCACTTGACCTTACCATTGGCCATGTCTAAAAATACATCACCAACATATCAAATCAACTGCTGGAACATGTGGAGATTAAAATACATCTGGCCCGACTACTCTTCACTTTTCCAATTCTCTGAAATTTGTCTCTCTAAACCAATTAAAATCACCCCAAACCGGGGTAAACCAACCTGCTGGCTGGGATTCAAAACTTGATCAACAAGCCATGGAGACACAATAACATTCACTCCACTTGGTGCTGCAGCCTTTAGACCCTGCACTTGCACATCAGCTTTCTTAGGACCAACTCACTCATAGCTTTATATCCTTAAGGAACCCAGAAGCATTCTGAAGACCCAACAAGGACAGCTGCATTTCATGCTTGATACACTCTTCAGTTGCCTCAAGGCTGCCTCATCCCAGTGAAAGATGACTTGGTTTTTTATTCTCCATGGCTTTGCACTTCCCACATGGGCTACAACAATGAAATTAAACTTGCCTTTAATTTTCAGCACTCAGAGAACTTACAGCTGGTTTCGAGCACGGTGCTGCCTCTGTGAGGTAAGAGGTTGGACACACTCAGACTTTGTCTCCAGATCAAGTCTGATGGCAGCAGATCTTTACAACCCTGGCTCACAACAGCTGCTGCTAGAACCTCTACCTAAATTAAACATCCAGACGAAAACTAATAACTACAATCTTGTGACAAGCTTGAAGATCTTAATAACGATGAAGTCGAGCTCCAGAAAAAGGCAATTTTGAGGTGTAACTGCACATCACAGAAATAGTTTCCAGGAAATTACTTCAGGATCAGACCTTCCACTTTCAGATAGGACAAGAAGCAGCACAGTTTAGAAAGCCATGACAGCATGCTCAATTTCCTAGAGGTCCTTTGCAGCCTAAATGATTCTATGATTTCACTCCTCCTTACATCATTTCATACAACTGTTTGTTTCCTGAAGTATATAAAAAGTCATAAAACATAAAAGCAGAGATGTCAGATGACTTGGAACACAGATATCCAAGATTGCATTGCAGCTCTTAGTGTATCCCTCTGCCTCTTGGTGTCTGCATTTGCAAAGCAGGGTGGAAGAAAAGATCTTAAATCTTGCTATAAACTATAAAATGCCATGGAAACCTTCACAGCAGTTGACTCTTATCTCAGATGAGCTAATGCTAAATGTTCCTGCAAAAAAAAAAATACACCAGACTAAATCAGGCTTCTTCTATGACTATCTAAAGCCTGTTTCTTTTTTATTTTATTTTTAAATTTTATATATATTTGACCTTTAGAACATTAAGGGGCAATGAGTTCAATATTTAAATGTACAAGAACAGAAACAGCACTTTGAGATCAGACAAGTCAGAAATGCCTGTATGTGCTTGAAAACCACAATTTTGTTTTCCTTTTAAATACAAGATCTTTTTAGATCCTTTATTCTACTCCATTTCTTTTTCTCTGACCTGAAACAACTTTAAGGTGATTACTTTCTCACTACCACTAGCTGCCTAATCCTCCCTAAACACATTTTGGTGGAAAGAAGGTGTAACATGAGCCAGAATATACCATTTGATTGCTCTTTACTATTACTACAGAGAAACAAAGTTAGCAAAACTATTTATGGAAACCACTCCCATTTTCAAATTAGCTGGGAATTAACAAGAAAGAGTTCTTGAAAATTTTGAAAAGACACAATATCATGAATCAGAATTGTCAGGGTTGGAAGGGATCTCAAAGATCATCTAGTTCCAACCCCCCTGCCATGGGCAGGGACACCATATATCAATGAGAATGCAAAACTACAACAGAAATAATTTACCTGAATGTTCATTTCACTTTTCCAGACACATGCAGGGTACCAGAAAAGTGATTAAACTCCAAAGAATGTTATTTTTCTTAGAGGAGTAGATATGTGGTTCAACAAGGCCAAGTGCAAGGTCCTGCACATGGGTTGGGGCAACCCCTGGTGTAGATACAGGCTGG
>VYZX01008644.1:123547-161278 GCA_013401335.1 Brachypteracias leptosomus | reverse complement strand
TGCAGGGGGGTTGGATCAGATGACCTTTGAATGTCCATTCCAACCCAAACTTTGTATTCATAGAATCATAGAATAAAGGGAACAGTTATTGTCTAGATTATAAACCCCAGGATCTCTACAGTTACAAAGCTGACCATATATTGTATGGCACTGGCAGATATTCTAGACCTCATTCTATCTTCAATGATGTGGCCAGACAAGTACTAAGTTCTCATCACAGCCTCCTACTTCCTTTGTACACTCTCAAATTCCACTATAACAGCAATTGCAGCAGACAGAATTGAATACTGCCACAAGAACCTTGAGCTGTAAGTGACCTGGACCATCCAAGTAAACAAATCTGAAGTGGATAAGGTATTTCCCAAACTTAACTTGGAATCCTAGAATTGTCAGGGTTGGAAGGAACCTTAAAGATCATCTAGTTCCAACCCCCTGCCATGGGCAGGGACACCTCCCACTAGATCAGAACTTCCATTCTGAAAGCTCTCCAACTATTTAACCAGCTCATTATAAGGGCTTTAAAAAGCTGGTAAAGAGAATTGAAAGTGAATCAAGACATTTACACAGTGAAACAATAAAAGCAAACCCATTTAGTTATGAAATTGCTCTCAAGTGAAAACAGCAGCTATTCCCCCAAAGCACAATTTTTAGAAGCTCTTAACATGGATCTCAGGACAACCCCACAGTTCAAAAAGAAAAAGAAAAAAGTAGTATGAAGCCAAGGGAAATGTTTAAGCTAGTCAATAATCATGATGCCATGTATTAGTGTAAAGACTGAGCAGAGAGGAAACCTCCCTGTAATTACTCAAGAGTTTATGTTGGAGTTTGAAAAGCTGCTGAAGGACAGGTGACTGAAATAAAGGCATTTAATTATACTCATTAATGGCTGTGTTCAATTCTGTCAGGAGCAGGTGAGAAATGAGCTATTAGCTTAGAAAGAAACCTGCAAGTGAAGACATTTGAGGTTTTTTATAGCAACCCAAGTCCTTTAGGAGTTGGTAGGATTGACTCTCCAAGAGCTGGGAAAGGAAGATCTCAGGCAAGAGCTAATCCTGAAAAAATCTTGCAGAGCACAGGTAAACGACCCAGGAGGGATTCAGATACTGAGCTAAACCCTCTCCTTTTAAGAAACCTATTGTGAAATAAAGCATTAAGTCATGAGGGTTTGGAAGGCTACAGCCTGAAGGATTAAACCTTCCAATCTGTCTCAGACAACAGGAAATTGTTTTAATCTTTATACACCCACACGCAGGCAGCTCTGCTCCACCAAAATTTGTTTTCCAGATATAAATCCTCTCATTTGCTACCCTTCCAAAAGGGATGTACAGGAAGGAGAATGATCATATGCTTAGAGAACTAAACTGCAAAAGAGATTAATGTTCTCTGAAGTTACCCAGGAAGTGTTTGGACAAGTCATTAAAATGGTATCAAAATTAATTTGCAATAGATACATAACATATTGTAAATAATGCATAATAATTCCATGTATTATATGTATAATAGTAATATATTATGTATAGTTATTTTTTTATTAAGTCAAGATGGGAAGACCTCAGTGAGCTTAACTCTTAGGGCAAGTTATGTCCTGCCAACAATCACTGAGCTTCAAGGAGAAATCACTTCCAAGCATCCCAATCCTGTTGACTGCACACAGTAAGACCCTTCCACCTTCATTTGGACTATTAGGAATTAGTGTTAAAATATTATAATACTTTGATTGCATTTTTCCAAAGAGTTTTACACAGGCTTCATGTCAGCAGAGATGCTACTTTCCACAAATTCATTTCCCCTCAGCTGTTTCATAGAATCATAGAATGGGTTGGGTTGGAAGGGACCTCAAAGATCACCTAGTTCCAATCCCCCTGCCATGGGCAGGGACACCTCCCACTAGACCAGGTTGCTCAAGGCCCCATCCAACCTGGCCTTGAACACCTCCAGGGATGGAGCATCCACAACCCCCCTGGGAAACCTGTGCCAGTGGTTTCACCACCCTCACGGTAAAGAATTTCCTTCTAATTTCCAATCTAAATCTCTCCTCTTGCAGTTTGAACCCATTACCCCTTGTCCCATCACTACAGGCCTTCGTGAAAAGTCCCTCCTCATTTTCTTTGCTCTTTTTTCAAATCCAGAATATGGAAAAGCAGAGTTCCTGGTGTTCCAAGCCTGACTTTGCAGCCATCCACACAGGATCAGAGCAGAGCAGCTGGTCTCCCACAGCCGGTCACTGTTGCATTCCTCCGAGCTCTGTGGTTGCAGGCTACAAAGTGAGGCTTAACCAGTAATTGCCACGATTTTCATACTGGAACACGCAGGTGCAAAGACAGTGGGAAACAAGGCAAAGGGCCAAAATGCAGGAGAAGGCATTAAGAGAGTGAATTTAAGGACAGCAAGATGGTTTCCTAGTAGCACAGAAATAACAATAGTGTAGCTACGTCTTGGAAGACAATGATTACTGGACAAATGGAAAACTCTTCTTTGAATAATCTGGGCAACACCTGAGATCAATGCAGGCTGGAGGATGAAGGGATGGAGAGGAACCCTGTGGAGAAGGACTTGGGGGTGCTGAGGGTGAGGAGCTAGAGCTGAGCTGGCCCCAGCAGCCAATGTCCTCCTGGGCTGCATGTCCAGCAGCATGGGCAGCAGGGCAGGGAGGGGATCCTGCCCCTCTGCTCCCCTCTGGGGACACCCCCCTGCAGTGCTGGGGCAGCTCTGGAGTCCTCAGCACAGCAGAGCCATGGAGCTGGTGGAGCGGGGCCAGAGGAGGCCCCAGCAATGGGAGGGCTGGAAGCCTCTGCTGGGAGGCCAGGCTGGGAGAGTTGGGCTTGTTCAGCCTGGAGAAGAGAAGACTCTGGGGAAATCTTCTTAGGGCCTTTCAGTACTTAAATGAGATAAATATAAATACATAAGAAAGATGGGGACAGACTTTTTAGCAGGGCCTGTTGGGACAGGACATGGGGTAATGGTTTTAAACTAAAATAGGGGAGATTCCAACTAGATATGAGGAAGAAATTTTTTACACAGAGGGTTGTGAGACCCGGTCCCAGGTTGCCCAGAGAGGTGGTTGATGCCCCATCTCTGGAACCATTGCAGGTGAGGTTGGCCGAGGCTCTGAGCAACCTGCTCTAGTTGCAGATGTCCCTGCTCAGTGCAGGGGGGTTGGAGTAGATGACCTTAAAAAGTCCCCTCCAACCCAAACCATTCCATGACTCCATGACTTTCCCACAGCTACTGAAAGCAGTAACAAATAACTCCAACCTCTGCATCACTTCATACTATCCAAAACCGTTCAAGGGGTTTTTTTGCCTTTGCTGTTGACTTGTTGCTTTGAAGAAAGAATCTTTACAACCCACTTACTCTCGCTCTTTCTCTGTCAGTTTGTCATTGATGTTGTCTTTGATGGTAGACCGGGAGCCCTTGTGAATGATGGGATACCTGAGTGGCACTTGTAAGAAGTAGGAGATCATTGAAACCAAGTGAGCGGTGTAGCCCAGGGCAACGGCGATGCTCCCATCATCTTTAGCTGCCAACAACAAGAAGAGTCCATTATTTAATCCACTGGATCTCACAACCTCATCTTATTGATCAGAAAATGACAGAATTAATGAAGCAATCAAGTTGTAACTTAAGAATAGGGGCAATTCTAAAATAAGTTTAGACTTTTATAGTTGTTTGCAGTTCACTGTGTTTACCATTTTCATTAAAAAATGGGTGATGGTTTGTTCTCCTTCCAATTTTACACTTTCAAAGCTAAAAGTTCCTCTTCTCCACATTTAGTTGGGTGGGGGAGGGTAAAGAAGAGATGGGAAAAGTGAAACAATATTCCCAAGACAAAATTCAAGCCTTAAGCTTTCAGCATTTCTCTCAATGTAGCTGACGTGTGCGAGTGGGGTCAGGGAAAAGCTGAATTCCTCCAAAACTTTATTCATTAGTGAGATCAGCTGGAGAGACAACAACCCCAGGGTATGAAATCTGTTCTCTGCCAATAACTGGAAGAACTTCGATTAACCCACTGTTTGAAAGCATCATTTTCAGTCTGACATTGAAGCTTTCAACCTTAAAGCTTCACCTGCCGGGAACACACGTGGGTCTTGTGGTTCCAATGAGATCCTTTAGCCACAAAAGGGCTTTTCCTTCCTAATTCTCTATTTTTCTTCTAGGTGAACACACCAACAACATGACAGGTCCTCCCTTCTGAGGCACAAAGAAGTCCCATGAAACCAGTTCAATGGAGGACCTTCTAAGAAAGCTTATGATGATGCTCCATGACTCCCATAAAACCACACTGAGCTCTAATGGAACTCATGATACATGGACTTAAAAATTACACCCCTTTCAAAAAGGAATTTGTAAAAAGTGTTCAACATTTGCAGCAAAAACTGGCTTTCTAGGGAATAGTAATTTTTTGATGCTTCAGATACCTCATTTATTTTTTAATTATGATGATCTACTAAGAATCTGACATAAGATACATGTCAGCTGGTTTTCAAATTTAACTGCATATTTCATTCAGTTGAATGCTCAGTATGATTTCCTCATAATACATTTCTAGAGTCCTTGATAAAGAATAATTCTTAAGGAATTAACACCAATAAACTGAAAATGGGCCAAAAGTTGCATGCCCCTGATTTCTCCAGAATTACCAAACCCAGTTCATCACATTTAGTGCAATCAGGAAAGCAAAGCCACAGTCTGATTTTTATCATATTGCCAAATTAATTTGTTTTCAAGATCATTCCTCCATTATCCTAGCACCTAATACATGTTGTTAACACAAGTTAATTCCTGTGGGATGGGTTTAAAGAGTTAAGATAATTAATTGAAGTTTTTGCCCAAGAAACCACATGCCCTGAAGTACTGGGAGCAAGAAAATCTCAGGGGGATTTTAATGAAGTTCCAATTTATGACAAATATTTGTAGATGACTACATGCAGCCACCTGTACCACTGCCACACAGACAGGCTTATTGTATATCTGCTTCTGCAATAGGATGACTGTAGATAGTTAAAGTAGAAGCTGACTTGTAAAATACTCCATATTATCAGGCAGCTTTGAAGTCTTACTTATTGTAAGATATTTATCTGGTGAGTTCAACCAGCAACTGAAGTAAGATTTCTCCACGTTGCCCCATCAAGATTTATGAGCTGAAGTAGCCAGGATGGAATTTTAGGTTAGATACAAATATTTTCCAGAATTGCTAAGTTTGGAAGGCACCTCTGGAAATTGTGTAGTCCCAGCTCAGAGCAGGGTCAGCTACAGCAGGTTGCCCAGGACTGTGTCCAGTTGGGTTTTGAGCATCCCCAAGGCTGGAGAGTCCACAGTCTCTCTGGGTAACCTGCTCCAGCATCTCAGTATTGAGTCTTAGAACACAGAAGTACTTTAAGAGTCAACACCCTCTGCACTAGCTAGGAAGTAGGAATAAATAATGCATAAATTTTCTTCTAGATTAGATCTTTCCAGTCAAAAATTTGGGTTCTAGGCCATTGCTATCAATTAATTTCATGAAGTTTAGAAGCAGTGTCAACTGTAACAACCAAATGAAGAATATCCAGCTACCTTGAAAGTCTTCAGAATTAGGAAGCTTGACTCCACAAACAAAGTAATCCTTTTGATCATTCTGCAAGTTTAAAATCAACAATGGAAAGTGAGAATGGAACAACAACATCCAGAAAACAGAAACCTGCACAAAATCCCATGACAACAAAGAATTCTTGTAAAGAAAAAAAATTAAATACTCAATGAAATCCAGAGTGACTTTGACATAGTGTTTTAGCTCACATTTCATATAACTCAGAAATAAGCTTTTTTTAAAGGAAGAGATTCATCTTAATCCATTTCTTATATAGAAGGTTTCAGAGCTCAATATTTTGACATCTGTTTATGTGCACTCTGTTACAGTTCAGCTAACCTACTGTCAGGGTTACTTTCAATAACTGCAAATAAAATGCCAAGTATTCATTAAATTACAGCTACAGCTCTTCTACTTTGATAGCAAAGACTATTTGAGAGATGCTGGCATAAATCCTCTCCCCGTGAGGTTTGCAATCTAAAGGCCAAATCCAAGAAAAAGCTGGAAAAAAACAGCATGAGTGAAGAGAATCACAAATAAAACATGGTATTTGCTCAAAGTGGAATAAATAGGAATCTCATTTCACATGAAGCAGATTTTGAGAACATGAAAACCATACCAGATCAATGGGGTAGATGTAGGAGAGCTCCGACAGCAACTGCTTGCATCGAATGTTCTGCTGGGCATTTGTCTTCAAAAACAGTTCCCTTTGGGGGAAAAAAGATTCCAAAACCATCAGTTTCTTCAGCAGCTTTAAGTAAAGGCATCAAGCTCTTGTATCCCTTCTGCATCTTCCCAAGTACCATGTCCCCTTCCCCCCCAAAATTAAGCAATTTCACCAAAAAGCCCATAAAATACAGAAGACAAAGCTAACTTTTCATTTTCAGTTGTACCTCATATTACAGGCATATTTTGAGGACAATGAAGCATTACAAAGTTGTGTTACACTACAACAGACCTAAAAAGTCCTCTCAAGTCCTCTCATAGTCTACACATGCAACCAAGCATCTCTTTTCTTCTCTTCTAGGCCTGCCACTGTTTATTATCACTTTAGATACTGAAAATTGTAGCTGAGATGTCCTAATGCAAGTTTTGGGGTGACATTAGGAAGGATTTGGTGCCAGGAGCCCCACTCTCAAGTCTGGATTTCCTCTCCAATTACAGCAAAAGCCTCTTTACCTCTTAGCAGTGCATTCCTTTCGTAATTCCTGCAGGGATTCATTATGTTCATGAAGTTTCTGGTATTCACTCTCAAATGCATTTTCTAAATAACATGAGGAATCAGGAGAAAACAAATTAGTATCAAAGATTTTCTTAGCTGAAGTTTTAAAAGTAGATCCTGACACAAATGTTGGCAATAATCCTTCATTTACTCTTAGATGCTCGTTTTCCACAAATGGGGGAAAAAAAAAAAAGGAGGATCACCCCATGTTCACAGTAGTGGATTAAGTCATTCCAGANAAAAAAAAAAAAGGAGGATCAAAAATCTATAAACCACCCACCAGGCAAATACAACCAATGAAATCTCAATTTTTCTGTAACACCCCATATCCACAGTAGTGGAATAAATCATTCCAGCCAGTTAAGGCATCTCAATACTACATTTTAAGTAGTGATTAATTATTTTAGACTCTCTTAAGTATTAAAAAGTCCTGCAAGAAGATCAAACATCCATGTAGCTTGGTCTCTGGTGAGCACCAAAGAGACAGTGCTGCAGCATTTTATTATAGGACACTTTCCTAGGAAAAGAAAATACCAAGAAGACTGAACATTTCACCTTTCACTTACATAATAAGCTATTAAGAGGGATTTTTGTCCCCTGACACTTCAAATGGGATCCTAACATCCAGCAACATCCCTCATGACATTATAACGTGCCTGCATCAAGCCCGTTTACTGTGTTACAGTGTGGGACATCCTGATTTTCCCCTAAAAGTTTAATTAAGCACTGATTGAAGATTGCTTTAGAGAGGTGTGATAGGAAGATGTTATTTAGGAGGCAGGACACCAGGAAATGCTGTCAAGAATTCAGTGTAACACAGATGGTGAAGAGATTAGATGTGGCTGCAAACTTCAGATGAAGGAAAACACAAGCATGTTAGAGCCAGACAAAAAAAACCAACACGAAAAAGCACCTTTATTTTGGTCACCATGATCATAAATGAGGCCACTACTCTTCTGGTCAGTGAATTATGAACATCTACAATGGAAGCAGCAATGTTTCTATGCTCACCTCTGTCGTGCAAAGTACTTTTCTCCTTCTGCAACAAGGCTACTTCTTGACCAAGGGCCTTCTTCTGCCTCTCCAGTTCATTACGTAGCACCAGGATCTTCAACTGTAAACATTCACTCTCCTTTTTCTATTGGAAGAAAAAGGGATTTAAAAATAATAAAAGCTTTGCTGCACAGAGCAGTTCCATAAAAGGGGTGATAGGAGGGAAGGGAAAAAATAGGACAAGTCTAGTGTCTGCCAGACTAAAAACAGAGTTCATAGATCACCACAGGCAACAGATTAACCAAATAGATTAACAAAGACACAAGTAGTTTTGCTGCTTTGAAAGCAGAGAAGCTCAATTGTGCCCCACAGTGCTCATTCCTCCTGTGGGATATGTCTCCTCTCCTGTGCTCAGAGATGCAACCTGGCCCAGGGCAGAAATGAAGAGAAGGAGGAGAACCAAGAGGACAACAAGAGGGAAGATGAGCAATGAGGAGTCTACACTAAATGGAGGCAGGGAGCAGGAAAAAGGTTGGAGATGCTCGGACAATGGTGGGTAGTTCTTGGTGGCAAATTTTGTATGTTGACAAGACCATTGCAACAGGAGTTGGTTGGAATTGACCTTTTAACCAAAGGGGGCTGGGGTGGGAAGTGGGGTGAAATGGTGGAAGTCAGTGTCTTGGGGTGCAGGGGATGTGCAGGGGACTCTGGAGCCCCCAGCACAAGAAGGACATGGACGTGTTGGAGAGCGTCCAGAGGAGGGCTACAAAGATGATCCAAGGGCTGGAACATCTCTCCTATGAAGACAGGCTGAGAGAATTGGGCTTGTTCAGCCTGGAGAAGAGAAGGCTCCAAGGAGACCTCATTGTGGCCTTCCAGTATCTGAAGGGAGCCTATGAGAAAGCTGGGGAGGGACTTTTCACAAAGGCCTGGAGTGATAGGCCAAAGGGTAATGGGTTCAAACTGGAAGAGGGGAGATTTAGATTGGAAATTCAAAGGAAATTTGTCACTCTGAGGATGATGAGACACTGTCCCAGGTTGCCCAGGGAGGTTGTGGATGCTCTATCCCTGGAGGGGTTCAAGGCCAGGTTAGATGGGGCCTTGAGCAACCTGGTCTAGTGGGAGGTGTCCCTGCCCATGGCAGGGGGGCTTGGAACTAGATGAGTTCTGTGGTCCCTTCCAAACAAAACCATTCTCTGATTCTATGTCTGAGCTGCACTACTAGATCCAGTTCCTAGCTTTAAGGTGATGAGAAAATAAAAACAGGATATGAAAGGAAAGATCATAAAATTCTTTTATCAAGGTGTGTAGTGATAGGATGAGGGGTAATGGTTATAAACTGGAAGAGGGTAGACTTAGATTAGAAATTAGGAAGAAGTTCTTCACTCTGACAGTGGTGAGGGGCTAGCACAGGTTGCCCAGGGGGGTTGTGGATGCTCCATTCCTGGAGGTGTTCAAGGTCAGGTTGGATGGGGCTTTGAGCAACCTGGTCAAGTGGGAGGTGTCCCTGCCCATGGCAGGGGGGTTGGAATGAGATGATCTTTAAAGTCCGTTCCAAACCATTCTGTGATTCTATGAACAATCTTTTAACAGCCAAGATACCAACAGAAGGCAAAGAAGCTCTGGGTGGGGTCACTCAGAGAAGATGTTATATTGCCCATTAAGGAAGATGACTTCTTTGCTTCTTTGTCTACAATGCAACCCCCAAACTCTTAAACCAGTTTGACACTTCTGGAAATTACCCTCAACCCAGACTCTACCTGCAGCAATAAAGCAACTTCATATCATAAATCTGCCCTTTCCTACATGAGGCATCAGCCATGTGCCAGTGAGACCACCACAAGTCACTCTTGTTCTGTCAACTCACTGCTTTGAGCTGAGCTCAGCCTTTCTGGGCAGCAAGTAGAAACCAGTGCCAGCACACTTCTTTTGGAGAGGGGAAGAGGACAAGCAAAACAAACTGTCAAAAGTGATTGCAAGACCTAATGTGATTTCTGCTTTAAATGAACGTGTCACTTGAGTGACAGCTTGTGCATGAATTCTAGTCACCCAAGGGGAGTAGGGTGCAAGAAGACACAGGCAATGGACTCACCTCACCCTACATCCACCACAGGTTCCTGTCAAGATTTATCTAAATCATTAAAAGTTTGTTTTTCCTGATAAACCTCTGCACTATGTTTATAGAATCATTATGGTTTGAAAAGACCTCTAAGATCATCAAGTCCAACCATCCAACCATTTAGGCTTTTGCAGCCTAAGGAGCTATTATACAGAGGTGGTGGAAACATCATCCCTGGAAATTTTGAAGGCCAGGCTGGCTGGGGCTCTGAGTAACCTGATCTAGTGGGAGGGGGGGTGGAACGAGATGATCTTTAAGGTCCCTTCCAACCCTGACAATTCTACGATTCTATAACATAAAGGTAAAAATAAAATAAGCAATCTATCAACTCAAGTAACACACAAATCTAAAAACCATTACATTACACTTTTCAGGTGAGTTCCCACTTGAGATGACAGGTTTAAATAAAGATTTCAAGTTCAAGTGTTAAAGAAACCCCAAGCTTACGGTCAAAACATGAGCCAGATGCTTCAGCAAGGCTGTAGAACATGGTTTGAAATAAACTCACCAGTTCGTTGCTTGTAGATGTACATCTCAGCTTTTCTTCTATCTCCCTTCCTATTTTCTGAACAGTTACCTGAGTCTGTTTAATTGCACACTGGGCTCTGTGAAGCCTGTAAGGAGAGAAGTTATAGCTCAACTAGAGGTTCCCCACACATCCAGAGGATGAATCCTCCAGCCCCCTCAAAACCAGCAGCAGTAGATTGACTTCAGATTGTCAGCTTCTAGTTTAGAAGGAAAGAAAGAGCAATCATGACTTGCACAGTTTTTAAATGAGTATTCAAGGCAAACCTTGTCTTTAAATTCCACCAAGCACCAGAATTTGCCAAATTCAATAGTTGTCAGATAAGGCAAAGCTGTAGGTGAGAGAGCAGGTAATTATAGGGATCTCACATAATGATTAAGTTATAATAAAATTAAGTGATAACATCAAGACAGATACACACAGGATCGGTACCTTGAGCATTATTAACACAGACCAGCTTTAAAAACCTACAAGGATCCTGTAGATAACACACAGCTACCCAGGCCAAGAGCATGAAACACCCTTCATGTGCTACTCCAAATATACCCCCTGCATATATAACCCCAAATATATTACAGGCCCTTCTGTAACAAAAATATGAGTTTTTTCACTGAAGTACAGTTGAAGAGTGAGGAGATGATGATGATGTGTTTCCAATCACTAGCCCTGGCAAGAGAGAAAACTGATTATCTGCCACATTTATTGAAAAAATAATCAGATAAGGGAAAGCAAGCACAAGAACAGGTATAAGAGAAGCCTTAATATCTTCCTTAAAATTAATACCTGGGGTGGAAATTAATGTATTTATTAGAAACAGTGAGAGTTGCTCTGAAGACAGACCATATCTTTGAAGATATGAAACCCAGGGTCACTTTTCCCATCCCAAATTTCACTCTTAACGGCTTCTCCTTTTGTAAGGACACTCCAGGCAGCCTTGCTGCTGGAATAAGCAATAAACTTAACTAAGGTCTAGTCATTAAAGTAGAAATGTGGTCAGATAGAATCATAGAATTGTCAGGGTTGGAAGGGACCTTCAAGATCACCTAGTTCCAACCCCCCTGCCATGGGCAGGGACACCTCTCACTACACCAGGTTACTCAGAGCTCCATCCAACCTGGCCTTCAAAATGTCCAGGGATGGGTCTTCCACCACCTCTCTGGGCAACCTGGGCCAGGGTCTCCCCACCCTCCTGGGCAACAACTTCTTCCTAACGTCTCATCTCAATCTACCCACCTCTACTTTTGATCCACTCCCCCTAGATAACCTGAAATGTTAGTGCTCTGCTGGGCAAACATGAGAAGACTGAGGCTGCTTCACTGTGAGCTTTAATGACCACCCCCACGTTGCCAAAATTAAAAATTGCTGTCTCTTTGCAGGAAAGTTCATTTTACTACAGGCCATGGATTTCTCCGTGCCTAGGATCAAAGCTCTAGAACATGTAGAGAAGGCTTCTCAGCTTCTTCCTGCTACATTCTCCCACCTCTTCTTGATTTATAAGCAATTAAGGCATTGCTATTTATTTGCCTAATGATTTTTTAGTTGTCTGTATAGAGCTAGACCAGGATAACGAGGCTTCATGCCTCAAGAATGAGTAACCACAGAGTAATTACTCCTCCTCACCACCATCTCACCTCACCAGCACATGTTCCACACTGGTTACTCAGTGTGAGGACAGTGCCTAAACCATCTAGACCAGCAAACACATACACAGAGAGGAGATGACACGTGGACAACAGGGAACAAGCAGCTCCAGTAATATTAAAACAAGAGCATTGCAATTTAGGACTTTCACATTAAGTGAGTACATTTAAGTCAGGCACCTTTAGTTTCTTTACACTATTGCTTCTCTTGAATCACAGAATGGTAGGAGTTGGAAGGGACCTCTGGAGATCATCTTGTCCAACCCACCCAGAGCAGGGTGCCCAGGATTGTGTACAGGCAGGTTTGGAATCTCTCCAGAGAAGGAGACTCCACCTCCTGGGCAGCCTCTTCCAGGCTCTGGCACCAGCACACCAAATAAGTTGTTCCTCTGGTTCAGGTGGAACCTCCTGGGTTCCAGTTGGTGCCCATTGCCCCTTGTCCTGTCACTGGACACCACTGACGAGAGTCTGGCCCCAGCCTCTTGCCCCCACCCTTTAGTTTTTGATCAGCATTGATCAGATCCCCTCTGAGGCTTCTCTTCTCCAGCTCAACAGCCCCAAGGCTCTCAGCCTGTCCTGGGAACACAGATACTCCAGTCCCACCAGCATCCTTGTAGCCTCTGTTGGACTCTCTCCAGTAGCTCCTTGTCTCTCTTGAAGTGGGGAGCCCAGAACTGGACACAATCCTCCCAAGGTGGCCTCCCTAGAGTAGAGGAGAGGAGGAGGAGAACCTCCCTCGATCTGCTGGCCACACTCTTCTTCATGCAACCCAGGAGACCATTGGTCTTCTTGGCCACAAGGCCCCATTACTGACTTCTGGTGAGCTTCTTGTCTCCCAGGTCCTTCTCTGTGGAGCTGCTTTTCAGCAGGTCAACCTCCCACCAATACTGTTGCATTGGGTCATTCCCCCCTAGGTGCAGGACTCTACACTTGCCCTTGTTGAACTTCATGAGGTTCCCCTCCACCCCACTCTCCAGCCTGTGCAGGTCTCTCTGAATGGCAGCACAGCTCTGGTGTGTCATAAATGACAGTCCCTGCAGTAGATTTCTGTTTGCAATCACACTGAGTGACTCCTCTGGTTTCTTCAGAGCTCCTCAGACTGCTCCCAGCACACAAAGCCTGGCAGCTTTTTGGGAGTAGCTGGAGCCCAGGTCAATCATACATCAAGCAGCCTGGCTCTGCTGGCTGCTGAAGTCTTCTAGGGGTGGAAAAAGACCCTGGAGGCCAACGGTGCTGGGTCACCCAAGGGCTCAGCCTCACACCCCCAGGGGAGAAGTGAGAGCTCCTGGAAATATTTCCTACTGGGAATTACTACTTATACCTCCCACCTTCCTGAACACATCTTGAGGCTCCTGGCTGCACAAGGGGTGGTTACACTGGTCAAAGCCAAGGTTTGTTGACCATCCTGAACATCATTCAGAGCTCTGCTCTCATGTCATACAACAGGCTCTAAGTTTCCTTCTTCAACAGTTTCCAGCCTGCCTCTTTCCACAAGTCTGGAATGTTTTCTTTCCAGACAGAAGAAAGCCTTACTCAGAGCTAAAAAGCTTATAGGTAAAGAGTAATAATTGAGTGGTATTTCCCTTTCCTCTTCAGCTAATTTTATACTGGAAGAACATTCTCCATTGAGCCTGTTAGGGGATTAAGAAAGAGGTTTTACAAGTTTTCACATCATGCCATTTAGGTACCAAATTACAACAGCTGAAAAGTGGTTTTCCTCATTGGAAGAGTATTTATGTAAGTGATAAATTGTTAGAAGGGTCTTTTGCCACGTGAGCTCCTCAGGGTGATTTGATCAGTATTTAGAAATTTTATAAGAGCTTCACGTTCTTCCACCCATGTCCAAGTATAAGGAGAAAACATCTTTTCAGACTTCTCAAAAGGGTACATACTGTAGAATAATCCTTCAACAAAAGGAGGACAACAGAATAATCCTTCAATCTGGTGAATCTATATCTAAAGGTACATTCCTAACCTATAAAGACTGTTCTACAAAAATAATCCATCAATCAAGTCTGCTTTCAATAAAAACTGGTTTTATTTTTTAAGCCAAACATCCTCCAGTCATTTCTTGTGATATAAAATAACCCTCCAGTTAAATTTGGCTGCCTTGGTGCCAAATAATGCCATTTATATTGACAGAAAACTTACTGATACTGCCTGACTCGATCCCAGTATGCTCACTGGTGTTCCAAGAGCTTTAAAATGGTAACAGCAAGATCATGACCACATCCAAAGTTAAGCCTTCCAAGATGAAAATTTTAGGGACTTCACGTCACAAAACTATCAACAGAAATCTCCCTTCCCCAGCCAAAGCAAAAGCCCCCACTGCACCCACATGGAAATCTTTGGTCATCCAACAACAGGAATACAAACTAAACCTTAAGAACATCAGCATGGAAATTCTGTCCATCATTTCAGCATGCACAAGACAGACCTTGGTGGAGGCAATTTTGATAGCACCAATGAATGGAGACCAGCAAGCTGAGGCCATAAATCATGGGCTGGTTTGGGTTGGAAGAGACCTCAAAGATCATCTAGTTCCAACTCTGGATTAAAATTATATATATAATGAACGGAGAGAAACCTCAACGTTAATTGACCACATATTGTTTCCATTTCTAGTCTGAAGGCAAGTCCAAGGCCACAGCCTAAAGTTAGCACAGTTTGTGCCTAAAGTACAATCCAGCTTGGTTTAGTAAACGACAACGAGGAGCCAACTGATGGCATCATCCCTGTGCTATCAGCCAACGCAGGATTCTTCCGAGGTTGTTCGAGAAGGCTTTTATTATTAATAATAATTTTTTTATTAAAATTAGCACTTCCCTAGCACTTTAAGAGCTAATTCAGGGCTTCAAGAGGCCACTGGCCTGCTACCAAATTTCCTTTGGCGGTCAGGAAAGCCAAGGCAGTTAGAGCAGAAACTCAAAGGCTTTGTGAAGAGCCAGTTGAGCCAACAGTGTCGTCACCCCGTGTCTAGAGGCTGCTCTGGTGTCTCTGCAGCAGCTCAGGGCCATTGTCAGCCAGCAGCAGAGTCATGTGAACATTAAGTGTGACAGATTTACTGCTCTTGCTTCAGGCCTGGAGAGCTGCTGTGTAATTGTCCAACAGCAAGTGGGTTGTGTGCTGCTGCCTGGGGAAGGGCTGGAAAGCAAAGCAGACGTTCAAATTCCTCACCAGCCTAATATAGTTCAGAGGTGGAGATCCACGGAGCTGTTGTTCTACTTCCACACCACCTGCTTTCTGAGGTGAGGGAGCCTGAGAGGAAACCAAATAATCTTTTCTTTGGAAGTTTAAAAGACACTGGGATAGACCCAAGAATATTAGCCATAATAAGCTAAGACCAACAAAAGCCACATCCCTCATTGATCCAGGAAGAACCAGCAGGCAAAAGTTCAACATGTTTCCACTTGCTAGTTCCCAAGTTGCTGAGATATGGGTTCTCTGGGGTATTTCCTCAAGGCTTTTCAAGTCTGACATAATATTGTGTCCTTCACCTTCCCAAAAATTACTTTCTATCTTGGCTGTAGGATTTAAAATAACTCTAGGATACGATGTTCTGCCAATCAATCCAACTTGGGCACTGACTTGCAAGGGGAAAACAAGAAATTGCCAAGTTTTGGGCTTCACAGAATTGCCTAGACTGGAAAAGACCTTTAAGATCATCAAGTGCAATCATTAACCTAACACTGACAAGTCCTTGACTAAACCATATCCCTAAGCACTACATCTATACATCTTTTAAATACCTCCAGGAATGGGGACTCCAACTGGGCAACCCGTTCCAATGCTTGGCAACCCTTTCTGTGAAGAAATTCCTCCTAACATCCAATCTAAACTTTCCTTGGTGCAACCTGTGGCCATTTCCTCTTGTCCTACCACTTATTAGTTGGTTGAACAGACCAACCCCCTCCTCTCTCTTCAACCTCCTTTCTGACAGCTGTCGAGTGGTGTCTTCATGGTGTCTTCTTCACTATTACACGATTTCTCTTCAATAACATTGGAGAGAAATCTTGCCTTGTTTGCAAGATGGAGCAGTTTTCTTGCCTTCCCAAGACCACAGTTGTCCACCATAACTTGACCATACAACTCAGGATGTGATGTAATGATATTTTGCTCCCTTTTCAGCTTGCAGCAAGTTGGAGGCAACGTTTGAAGGTTCAGCTGAAGCACTTTCAAGACACGCTGCAACTGAGATATCCCTCTTGGTCAGGACTCAGTAAATCTAGTGATTTACTAGTTTATGTAGCAAGTTCCTGGCTGCAATCTACAACTGAAAGCTGGAGTGTAGGGACAGTTGTGCCTATTAAACTAACATATGCTTATGTTTATATTAATGAAAGAGCCTCAACTTTATTAGACATTTGATCCCCGATTTTGTAGTTCTATCATACACTCCAAACATCTATTTGCCTCTATCAGACACATCTGGATTTTTCATGTACAGAGCTTTAAGCCATAAATACATCAATTAATTACAGCAGTCACATACTACAGCTACTTCTCACAAGAGAAATAAATGCCTACAGTCTTATTTGCCAGAACAACCTTCGTTTACAATGAGACTAAATTTAAACTGAGATTTAGAAAATAGAACAGAACCCTTCTGGCAAGAAGGGAAATGTAGGATCCTGGAAGTAAAATACCCAAACCTATCATTAAGGAAAAAAATAATCCAAGAATTTCCTATTAAATATATTAAAAAAAAGGAATGCAAGCTACTTTATATCAATCCAGAAATTAGATTAGGGAGTGTGCCAGCCAGCTAGAACATGTTTTTTACATAGTCCTTTAAACCACTACTTGCTACATCTGCTTTCCCACAAGCAAAATCTTCCTAATTTATAATCATAGAGTCCCTTTCCCAATTTCCTCGGAAACCTATACCTACAATTTGTCAAAAGCAGATGTAGGGTGAGAGAAGACAGTAGGGAGTAAGAAGAGAAGAAAACACAAGCCTGACTTGTTCCTTTCTGGCATTAAACCTCTACAAGAGCCAGTGCTGTTAGAAACCCAACCAAGACTGTGCTGTTGAAGCACAGATACTTTCCATCGTCCTTTAAACCAATTTTGAGTTGACTTACACGTGTAAGATTCAAATTAAATTTCTGACTAATCAAGTCCACGTGGACAGGGCAACACTGGAGGCTTTGAGCTATTTGCAAATGGAGAAGAAAAGGAAAAAATCCACCTATGAGACTGGCAGCAGGAGAGCTGCTGGAGTCCAGTGTGAGGAACAGTTGAAGGAGCTAGTGTAGAGATCACCTTCAATACACACAGGGCATGGACAGAAGAGGAGGGTCTTAATGTGAAGCAGTTTCTTCCAGACATGAAGTCACAAAACCTGAGAATTCTCTAGTCCTCTTATTCCAATTCACAGATTGACTCCAGCATTGCTGGGTCCAGTTCTGGGCTCCCCAGGTCAAGAGAGACAAGGAAATACTGGAGGGAGTCCAGTGAAGGCTAGGAAGATGCTGAGGGGACTGAAGCATCTGTGTGCTCAGGAAAGGCTGAGAGCCCTGGGGCTGGTGAGCTGGAGAAGAGAAGCCTCAGAGGGGATCTGATCAATGCTGATCAAGAGCTAAAGGGTGGGGGGCAAGAGGATGGGACCAGACTCTTGTTAGTGATGCCCAACAACAGGACAAGGGGCAATGGGCACAAACTGGAACCCAGGAGGTTCCACCTCAACATAAGGAAAAACTTCTTTCCTGTGAGGATGTCAGAGCCCTGGCCCAGGCTACCCAGGGAGGTTGTGGAGTCTCCTTCTCTGCAGAGATTCCAAACCCCCTGGACACAATCCTGGGCACCCTGCTCTGGGTGACCTGCTGGAGCAGGGGGTTTGGACAAGATGATATCCAGAGGTCCCTTCCAACCCCCACCCTGCTGGGATTCTATGACTGCAATGGATTTATGGCTTGATTTTTTTTATTCAAAGAACAAATGTATTTTTGGCAAATAAAGGAAGATGTTTCTTTTTGCTCTTTATACTGGTGTTTATGGGTTTGTGTCTGTGCCAGGGCAAGAGACAGAACCATGTTTGAGCCACTACAGGGTAGAAAGGTAAATTACATGCAAATCAAATTTCCGAAGGGCATAAACACGTAAAGATGACTCCTACCAGAAGGACAGTGACATTAGAGGAATCCAACAGCCTTTTGCTGACATTCAACTTGTCAACAGACCTTGATAAAAGTTTCAATTCTCACTCAGACACTGAGCAAGCCTAGGACTGGAGTTCATTGCGCAAGTGAAAAGGAAGACATATAAATTCAGGCTGAATGAATTAAGGGCTCCACCCAAAAAGGGAAACAGCTGCTCTCAAGTTGATTCAATTGCAGCCCACACAACTGATAAGGTGTTTGTGATAACAGCACAGGCCTTACCCACTGGAGGGAGAAGGAGGAGGAACCCCAGTCAATATTCAAGTGACTCAATTTTTCGAGCTGGATACTGANGTGTCCCTGCCCATGGCACGTGGGGTTGAAACAAGATGATCTTTGAGGTCCCTTCCAAGCCAAATCATTCTATGATACTGCTGCACATTTTCCTGGAAGCCATCCCCAAACTCCTATCACAGTTGACTTTGAAGAGAAGGAGAATTCTGCAGTGAAGCAGAGAAGCAACATCTCCCACCAGACAAAGGGATGGTCGTAATGCTCCCAGGAGTGTTCTGCAGCTTCTCAGTCCTTGGTGCATTCCCTACCCTGCCATATTTTTAATTTCCCTGGCCTGAAAGATAAAGCAATTAGCACCACCAGCCTTAGGACAAAGCCACAAGAAAAACAGAGTCCCAGTGGCATTGTTCACAAAATCCTCCTTCTTAAACACTTACAAGCACCCATCAGATAATTATTTAGTTAACTGACACACTCTGTTTTTCATCAACTCAATAAAGCCAGAAAAAGGAGAAGGGTTGGGTTGACTCCTAATCTAACTGAACATTGCTGCACTGATAGGGTCTTCCACGTGCTGTCACAAGTCAAGAAGCAGAATAAAGCTGGTTCTGAAGTTCTGCACAGCTCTGTGTAATCTCTCTGTGCTCTGAAACCAAATTTAATCAAGAATTAGCAACACTCCCATCATGTTTATGCTAAAAATCTGCTACCCTAGGGGTGTTTTATTCCGTATGACACAGGAGGAAAGCTGAAGGTAAGGGCAGCAGTAGCAGAAGACTATCAAACCTGCAGTTAACCTACAAAAAACCCCACCTCTCTTCTGCTCCATGGATTGTTTCAACTTGCTCTGACCCACGCTGTTCCCTTCTACAGATTTTGGCAAAAATCAGGCTTGTAAATTGACTCTTCTGATGAGTGATTGGCCTCAGTTTCCACCGAGCTTAGCACCACACAAGTCAAATGCCTGGGAACAGATTAGTCTGAATGTCTGATTCCACAGATCAAAATCCCTAAGGAAAGAAAAATTCAGATCCCAGTTTCCATCTCCATCACTCCTTCCCAGGAAGACACCACCTCACAATTCCAACCCACATGGTTTTTAAGCCAAGAGATGACACTTGTTCTGCTGATCTTCCATTTCAATAGTGCTTGTTAGAGCACACAGAGGTGCTCAAGAGGTCCAATTACAGTTCATATTTATTTATACTGGCCTGAGGCCACCTGGGTTTTCATGTCAATGCCAAGAGGATGCCTGCCTTGCCTTGGCTGCCTACACAGCACAAAGAGCCAAGTTTTCCAGGTGGAAATCTTTCCTAGTGGGGAACATCAAGCCCTGGCCATCACAGAAAAACAACCCTGCTTTATCACTAGCAAAGGGAAGTTTTAGCAGAGGAATTTACTGATTTAAGAGCATAAATCAAGCTAAGGAGAACCCTACTGCCCATTCCACACTTGAGACAGTGTATTTCCACATCTGCTGGGGGGGGATGATGGTGGCAGCAGCAGTAGCAACATTAAAGTCTTGGAACTCTGCAACCTGAGCCAGCAATTTCCTTGCAAAGCTAGAACAAGGCACTGGAAGAGCATCAGGCTGCTGGTGACAACCTTTTCCTGCCACACACATGTCATCTTCTCATCCATAATTACAACATCTTGAAGGGTTTCAGTTGCAGCTATGAGTGAGGACCCTCTATGCATCTACCAGCCTGCTAAAAGGAGTAGGGTAGCAGAGAGCAACTCTTCCATTTCCATGCAGCCAGAACTGCAGAGGCCAGAGGCTGAATCTCACCTACTGCACAGCTCCACTGGCTTCACTTGTTTCCTGGAGGTGAGGATGGAGATAGAGGAACTTCAGGAGACAGCAGAGCTTTGTGGGGCTCATCTCTGGGTTCATTATCAGATGCTGTCAACCCTCTGAAGTCAGAGTACTGCTGATGGTGCATTTTCTTCCCTCCTTTTCACCTCACCAAACATTCAGAAGCCTAAAGTTTGGAATTGCTGTTTATAGCAACTATACAACAGCAAAGTCTGACAGACCTACTGGCTGTCAAGATGAAATACTGACATTTCTCAAGACTGGCTTGTCTTGTGCTTCTCCTTAGCTGTGAACAGGTCACTGCACCCCTGAAACACCACAGCACAAAGCAGCTGAAGCCCTTGAAGACCTTGCTCACTCCATCACTCCACTCAGAGCTTATGAAAAACAGCTTCAAGTTTAGTGTAATTTCCATGAGTTAAAAATAGCTGCCCAAAGGCAGTTATGGCACTTGGCACGTGCAATTCCACCAACTCTGTAGCCTCAGAGAAACTACTCTCTGTAGAACAGGCTGCCCAGGGAGATGGTGGAGTCACCATCCCTGGAGGGGTTCAAAAAACAAGTAGATGTGGCACTTGAGGCTGTGATCTAGTGGTCAGGGAGATGTTGGGATGAAGGTTGGACTTGATGATCCTAGAGGTCCTTTCCAACCATAATGATTCTATGATTATCTGAGCTACTAGTGGAGTTCTTCAACACTACAACCACTTACACTGACTGAGTACTTTTGTCTCTACTTCTACTTTCAAGGATCAACTTGTGTGTTATGTTCATTTAATGAGACTGCTGATAGAGATGTAAGAATTTAAACATACAAGCAACATATCTGTTAAAACAAAAGCTGATTTTACATTCTGTCCCTATGGTTTAGTCTTGGGCACTTCAGAGTTGATTTTACCAATATGTCAAAGGTTCAGGCTGCAGACAAACCCTACCTACATTTGTAGTCTTAACTAATCTCTGCAGTGATAAGACAAACTTTTCTTTAAATGAAAGTTTAGCACAATATTCAACAGTGCACTGCAAGTTTTTGAGCCCCTCACCTAGAAAGTGCTAATTAGTAGCTAATTTAGAGGTTGAGCTCTGGTCCTCCTCAATACAATGTCTTCTCACTGGCAATCTTGACCCATTTAAAGTCACTGAACCCAACTCATCATTGCTGTGACCTGAAGTACAGGAAAACTGTTCATTTAGTGTTATGATTTGGTTCAAATAATCATGTTTTACTTGTCCAGGGCACTGCAGCCAGACTTATTTCAGAACCAGAACTTCCCAGAACTGGGAGAACCTGTTGTTTGTAAGGATTAAGGCACAGCCTGTGTGGTCTCTGGAGTTGCTCTAGTCTTCCAGATTTACTCCACTAGATCAGATGCACATGTGGCAGTAGCAGAAGCAGCCCTTTAACACCTACAAGTATTATTAAAATCAATGTCAGCCAGATTAGATATTGGCAATATCACAGCAGTTGCCTGGAGCTGTTTTTGTACTCATCTCCAGCACTCAAATTGGATCAATATCAGATTTTGTTGTTAAAAAACAGTTTGGTTTTTTTTTTGAACAAAAACACAACCGAAATGTTTTCAGTTTGCACTGCCTGGATAAATAGCAGAAATGTGCCATCCCATCTGCTGAAGGAATTGTTAAACCATAGAGAAAGAGAAAAACATAGAAAGTAGAACTTCAAAGAGGCCAGTTTCACTCCTTCTTCAAACATGTTTTGTCTCCAGGAAGAATTTGGGAGGATTTCAGGTGCTCAGATGCTTAAAGACACAAAAAGCTATTAGCATAATAATAATATAAAGTGTCACAATGCCATAAAAGCTGTTGTAGAATACAAGACATTACTTTTTCTATTCAAGAACTGAAGTTAAATCTTAACATACAGGATTTTAAGCCCTTTTGGTGATGGGCAGCATATCCCATCTTCCCACCACCACTTAATAGTGAGAGGTCTATTTTTCCAAGTTTAAAAGGATAGAAAAACTAAGAGAATACTAAATACAAACCTATTCCCATCAGTGCTGCAAACGTGCTGAGAGCTTGATTATGGAGACACGTCTAGAACATGACCTCAGATGAATTTGGCCCATCCTGAGTGTTATGTGGAAGGTGAAACGTGTTACTCTATAACCTATTAACTACCAGCTACATAATATTTAGAAAGCCTTTAAGTGACCTCTTTTCAGGAAATCTGACAATATGGCCAAGGGACAAGAAAACCCTCCTGGTTTTAGCTTTCCAGTTGGGGTGGTTAACTTTTTGGTAAGACTTTTGCAAACAAAGGGCTGGAAGAACATTTGTCATTTCTATCTGGCATAAACAAGTTATTAGCAGCTCTACATTTGCCTGAGGATCTTGTCCCTGCCCCAAAGCAAGAAGGTTCCTCAGCCACAGAGGTGCTGAGAACTTCCCTGTCTAAAGCTAAGCTGTCTGTGAACTTCAATTTTTCCTGCTTAATTAACTTGTAAATCCATGTAATTAAGTATCCAAACACATGGGCAGTATTTTAATCCAACACTCAAAAAAACCATCTACTGTTCACACACTCTGGCATTCCCAATTAGTTGTATTTTTTTAATTTCAGCCAAGCACATGCTTTCCATTAAGACCTATTCACAAGCTTTGTAAGTTTTAGCTGTTCAATTCTTCTGAGAAATAAAAAATTGAATCATTTCTTCCCCGAAAAGCAGGTTTTCTAGCAGACAGACAAACTAGAGAAATTCTCATTTTGTAGTTTAAATTAAGGATTAAGCTAGAACTTGCTCTCTCAGTTGATCCTCAGCTGATCACAGTGGCTATGCCTCATCTGGCAGCATGGTCCCACCAGAGTAACTGGAATGCAGATACCACCAGCACCAGGACTTGTTTCCTTCTCTGAGCAGTTTAACCTAAGCCAGTACAAGCTGTTCTTCATATGCACACATCTCCTGAAAACATGAAGAAACCATATGTACAGCTTGGGAAATTTTACTACAGACAAATATCAGAAAGTCTTCAAAATGTGGGATTTATGTGACCAGATGCAAACCTTTATGGTGTAGACACCTTCTTATTCTCTTTATAGGCAACAGACAGAAGCAGGCAGAGAGCAATTCATTTCCTCCCAAAGTACCTGTCCTGTCAAATGAATCAACTCAAATGATGCCCATCTCTGTCTCTTCTCTCTCTCCTGGTTGTAAAAGGAACATGCTGTCACAAAAATCCAGCTTTGGAAAGAGCTCAGGGGCCAGTTACTCAAGGCTGGACTGCTGGAGATTGTGACAAACCAGGCTGCTTAGTAGGAGAAAGACAAAAAGAGACTAGAGACTATTTGAAAAGAAAAAACTTTTGCTGCAACCAGACAATGCAACATCAACTCCTTCATCAGGTGTGTAGAATCCACTGAAATATAATCAGCAGCAGGTCTGGTGTTGAGGACTGGAGGAAACTGTTCCATTTATCATAAAGAATAAAGAAAGGAGGATGGTTTAGCTCAGAGGTAGGGCTAAGGAGGAGCTACACCCAACAGCATGCCTAGAAATTCTAACAGACAGTGCCTGGATTCTCACCTTCCCAAAGCTGAGCAGAGGGCACAGATGCAGCAGTCAAGTTCCAAAACACTCCTGGTGAGCATCCAGCATGGGGAGCTCTCTCAAAGCTGACATCTTCACTAAGAAGAGTGTGGCCAGCAGGTCAAGGGAGGTTCTCCTCACCATCTACACTGCTCTGGTGAGGCCACTGGAGTACTGTGTCCAGTTCTGGGCTCCCCAGTTCAAAAGAGACAGGGAGCTACCGGAGAGAGACCAGTGGAGGCTACAAGGATGCTGAGGGGACTGGAGCATCTGTGTGCTCAGGAAAGGCTGCGAGCCCTGGGGCTGTGGAGCTGGAGAAGAGAAGCCTCAGAGGGGATCTGATCAATGCTGATCAAGAGCTAAAGGGTAGGGGACAAGAGGATGGGACCAGACTCTTGTTAGTGATGCCCAACAACAGGACAAGGGGCAATGGGCACCAACTGGAACCCAGGAGGTGCCACCTCAACATCAGGAAAAACTTCTTTCCTTCGAGGTTACCAGAGCCTGGAAGAGGCTGCCCAGAGAGGTTGTGGAACCTCCTCTGGAGAGATTCCAAACCTACCTGGACACAATCCTGGGCACCCTGCTCTGGGTGCCCCTGCTGGAGCAGGGGGGTTCAATGTGATGATCTCCAGAGGTGCCTTCCAACCCCCACCATTCTGTGATCCATTTCTCATCAGATTTGTGACAGACATTCAGACACTTTCAGAAGAAGCACCACAGTTCAGATCAGACAGGACTCCAGTTGGTCAAGTCCATGACCAGCTGGTATAACAGGGAGTGTTTGTTTTTGTTTGGGGTTTTTTTTCCACCCTGGAATGTCCTTCATGCTCCAAAAAAGTGCAAAGGAAATGGAAAAAAAAACCCTGTGACCAAAGCAATCAGGATGATCAGCACACATTTTTTTCATTCTATTTAACAAAGACTTAATATTAGGTAGTAGTGTAAGAGTTTTCTTCTAATGGACCATGCCAGAACATAATCAGAAGTTCATAACACATCCCCTGGTTGTTTTCTACTCAAAATACAGAGGGCAGACATACAGAAAGCAGCCTTTAGTTTAAATATGCTTTTACAGAATAAGAAACAGCACATTTCAATTTTAAGAGAGCTTATCAAATGAAGACTTCTGAATGAGCAACGTAGGGTTAACTTTTCCTACCACTTTCTTCACTAGAGAATACCGAGTTTATGATTCCTACAGGCAACAGTGACACCTACTGTCAACACTACCAAATGGATCCGACATCTACAATGGACAAAAAAACCCCAAATACATTTTTCCAAGGATTTCTGAGAGCATATTAAGTGTTTCCTCCTCAAGGGTTTCCTTTGTAGCACGTCTATTGGGATTACTGCAGAGCTGAAGTGATCAACTTGTCTTGTAAAATGCCTTTTAAACACAAATCCCTCAAAAGCAACCGACTGACAGTGTCTGAAATATCTGTATTTCCCCACAGCTAATATTCTTGAGCTGTAATAATTAAAGCAGATGTGAAAAGGGCCTTCTTATTTGTTAGTATAAAAGTATTTTATGGTTTTCAACTACAGAGACACCTGTGTGACCACCCAGAAGTGCAGTTACCAGCCCCTTCTCATACCGTATCTGTGCTGGAGTAACGGGGTCCTGACAAGGCAGTGCCTCTTTTTTGGATGACAAGGAGAAATAATACACAAGGTAAATTAAAATTCAAGATTAAAAAAAAAAAACCACCAAAGAATCCCAAACACACACTTAGGTGTGCTGCTGATTTGTTCCCCAAACATCATTCTACTAAGTGAAATTTTAAGTTGCCTTTTTTCCAGTGTTCTAATTTGTTTATATAAAATTTGAATTTCCTTGAGGAAAACAGAGTAGGGGCTTTCCATAGAAACTCTCCAACAAAGAAGCTCCTTGATTTTAACATTCACAAGGCAAGTCCATGGGTGAGCTCCACAGCCAGCTCTAGTTCAGAGCACTCCAACATCCACGTGGCAGAAGCCTGGAGACCACTAAGCATGTACATAAATCAGGGTCCATCTCCTTGCTACCAGCAGTAGATTGGCACTGCTGAGATACCTCCTCAGCACATTCCAGTCCAGAAGATGCTTTTAACACTAAAAAAAGTTACAATAGCTACACAGAATCTTCTCCCAAGCCTTACCTAAGCAAGGAGAAGACATCGTACGAGTTCCGAACACAGTTCTGATCCACCTGGAGGAGACTGTTCTTCAGGGTACCTGAGTGATCCTTAAAGCAAAGAAAGAAAGTTCATTTAAGAATCAACTTTTTTTTCCACCTCGACTAAGGAAGGAACCTTAAAGATCATCTCGTTCCAACCCCCCTGCCATGGGTAGGGACACCTCCCACTACACCACGTTGCTCAAGGCCCCATCCAACCTGGCCTTCAACATTTCCAGCCATGGGGCTTCCACCCCCTCTCTGGGCACCCTGGGCCAGTGTCTCCCCACCCTCCTGGCCAACAACTTCTTCTTAACGCCTCATCTCAATCTCCCCACCTCTAGTTTGGAGCCATTCCTCCCAGTCCTACCACTACCCAACCGCCTCAAAAGTCCCTCCCCAGCTTTCTTGGAGCCCCTTTCAGATACTGGAAGGCCACAAGAAGGTTCCCTTGGAGCCTTCTCTTCTCCAGACTGAATAACCCTATATATGTTCAGTAGGTAGAAAATTTAAGGCAGGAGTAACACCAAGCTCAAGCCTGGCCTACAACAGCACTTACCTATAAAGATGTTAACAACCTATCACTTCATCTCTGCTGTAGACATGGAGGGTGTTTTCTTGAACTTTATAACCCATTACTGCACAATTTTTCTGCCCAGAAACACTGAAGGCTGCATTTTACAGCAGTGCCCTTCTTCAGCTTCAGATCTGGGAGTCTACTCAGATCTATAAGACCCTGAGATAAAGCTCTACTCTCAACAATGTTTAAAAGATCAAAGCAATCTGAGGTTTCAGTGACATGAACAAGTTTCTGGAAGTTACAAAACCAGAAAAAACACCCAGCTTATAACATTAAGAGATCAAACTATACATTCTGTATCCAAACAGCAGCAGAACAGCAGCAACTCTTCATGCTGCAAGGTCAGATATTGAGCTTTTCCATGTCTGGGACAGCCACACCAATTCCTAGAAACACCACAAACTCAGAACAGTTTCTTCACATGATAAAGTGAATTCTAAGAAGGTCAAACCACCTGGAAGCATTGTCAGAAAGTTTATAGATTACAGGAAAAAAAGGGCATTTAATTTAGTGCATGAAGGAGCCCAACTGGTAGAAGCCTCAGCTCATTTCCCAGCAGTGATACAGACGTAGTCTGAGCAGCACAACCCCTTCCTACACATCCCTCCCTGCCTCAACAGGCTGTTCCCATACAGATGTTGAAATGTGGAGTTACACATCAACATCTACTGATAGGACTGTGGTAGCCACAGGCCATGCAGCAGACGTTTTTCCACCAAAAACAAGGTTCCACCTAAAGCATCACGAGATCAAGGCATTGTATTATGCATCATATTGCAACAGAGGCACCATATCAGCAGCTGTCTCAGCTCCTCATTTCCATTCTCAAGATGATGGATCCATTCTCAAGATTTCAGCATCCTAAGGATGTTGANCTAAAGAGACCCAGCTCCCTCAGCCTTTCCTCATAAGGGAGATGCTCCACTCCCTTAATCATCTTTGTAGCCCTACGCTGGACTCTCTCCAGCAGTTCCCTGTCCTTCTGTAACTGAGGGGCCCAGAACTGGACACAATATTCCAGGTGTGGTCTCACCAGGGCAGAGTAGAGGGGCAGGAGAACCTCTCTCCACCTACTAACCACTCCCCTTCTAATACACCCCAGGCTGCCATTGGCCTTCTTGGCCACAAGGGCACAGTGCTGGCTCATGGTCATCCTGCTGTCCACCAGGACCCCCAGGTCCCTTTCCCCTACACTGCTCTCTAATAGGTCATTCCCCAATTTATACTGGAACCTGGGGTTGTTCCTGCCCAGATGCAGGACTCTGCACTTGCCCTTGTTCTATTTCATTAAATTTTTCCCCGCCCAACTCTCCAGGTCTCTCTGGATGGCAGCACAGCCCTCTGGGGTGTCAGCCACTCCTCCCTGAAAAAATCCTCTGAAAAAATACCATAACAAAGACATCTTAATGCCTCAGTGAACTAGGATGGTGGAAACTGAACAAACTAGGATGGCGTGCACAAAGAAGAGCGTGGCCAGCAGGTCAACGGAGGTTCTGCCCTCGGGAGACCATCCTTGGAGTACTGGGTTCAGTTCTGGACCCCCCAGTTCAAGAGAGACAAGGAAATACTGGAGAGTAAAGCTATGGCTATGAGGGTGATGAGGGGACTGGGGTATCTCTCTGATCTTTAAGGTCTCTTCCAACCCAAATCATTCTCTGATTGTATGAAAGGCTGAGAGCCCTGGGGCTGGTGAGATGGGGAAGAGAAGACTCAGAGGAGATCTGATCAATAGCTAAAGGGTGGGGGTCAAGAGGATGGGGCCAGTCTCTTGTCAGTGGTGCCCAGTGACAGGACAAGGGGCAACGGGCACCAACTGGAGGCCAAGAGGTTCCACCTGGCCAGGAGGAGAAACTTGTTTGGTGTGAGGGTGTTGGAGCCTGGCCCAGGCTGCCCAGGGAGGTTGTGGAGTCTCCTCCTCTGGAGAGATTCCAAACCCACCTGGACAGGATCCTGGGCACCCTGCTCTGGGTGAGCTGCTTTGTCAAGGGGTTTGGACTAGATGACCTCCAGAGGTTTCTTCCAACCCCTACCATTTTGTGAGTCTTTGAAAACTAACAATGCAGAACCACCAGCATCACCATTTCACAGCACAAAGTTGCTGCTGCTTGAAAAAATACTGTCTTCAGAAAGAGGAGTGCAGAATTTTTCAGAGAACAAGTGGGGTGGCCCAGAATTACCAGTTTCAGGAGAGAAAGAATGTGGAGCAGCAACATATTTTAGCCTCTTCTTTTTCCTCTGTGCTACAGGGTGTTGAAAGGAAATTCCCAAAGAGTCAGACACCAAGTGGTGTATACAAACTGTTCCACCCTGAAGCAACTTGCTCAACACACAATGGAAGGGTTTCAAACTGAGATATTGAGGAAGTTTGCCCTTTGAAAGAGGAGTTTGTTCACTTCTCTGCCACAGCATTTACTAGATACAGGCACGTGTATCTCTAAAGACACAAAGAGGCTTTGCTTGGGAGAAGAGAAGGCTCCAGGGAGACCTTATAGTGGCTTTCCAGTACTTAAAGAGGGCCTACAGGAAAGATGGGGAGGGACTTTTTATCAAAGAATGTAGTGACAGGACAATAGGTAATGGTTTTAAACTGATAGAGGGTAGATTTAGATTAGATGTTAGGAAGAAATTCTTCTCTCTGAGGGTGGTGCCCATGGCAGGAGGGTTGCAACTAGATGATCTTTAGTCCCTTCCAACCCAAACCATTCTATGAATGGTCACCCACCATAAAGCCATTGCCTCCATCCAAATCCCTACAAGACTGGACTTGCTGGTTGTGGCTAACACAGAAACTGCAGCTGCTTGTCAATGAGTCATTTTTCTCCCCAGCCTCTCTATACCACAGGTCTGCCACCAACAATTGGGGATTTAAAAAACCCTGTCAGCTCTGCTAGTTACAATAGGTAAGTTTAAACTTTTTATCATTAATGTAGTGATCAGCATTGCCATATAATTAACTACATTGCCATAGAATTAGTTTGGCTGCAGTCACATTAATGGCTGCACTACAGTGGAGCTGTGAAGACAAAACATGGGGTGAAATATTTACAACACAGAGCAAATAACCACTAAGAAGCTGCAAACTCTGGTTTTAAGAGGGAAAACCAAAACTTAACGTGCATTTGTATTTGCCATGAAAACGTATCTCAACAGCCACACCATTTTCATGGGATCATAGAATTGTCAGGGTTAGAAGGGACCTTAAAGATCATCTAGTTCCAACCCCCCTGCCATGGGCAGGGACACCTCCCATTACATCACTTGCTCACAGCCCCAGCCAGCCTGGCCTTCAACATTTCCAGGCATGGGGCTTCCAGCACCTCTCTGGGCAACCTGGGTCAGTGTCTCCCCACCCTCCTGGGCAACAACTTCTTCTTAACATCTCATCTCAATCTCCCCACCTCTAGTTTGGAGCCATTCCTCCCAGTCCTACCACTACCCAACAGCCTCAAAAGTCCCTCCCCAGCTTTCTTGGAGCCCCCTTCAGATCCTGCAAGGCCCCAAGAAGGTCCCCTTGGAGCCTTCTCTTCTCCACACTGAACAACCCCAACTCTCTCAGTCTGTCCTCGTAGCAGAGGTGCTCCAGCCTCTCATCATCCTCGTGGCCCTTCTCTAGACACCTTCCAGCATGTCCAGATCTTTCTTGTGCTGGGGGTTCCAGAACTGGACACAGAGCTCCAGGTGGGGTCTCACGAGGGTGGAGTTGTTCTGTTGTTTAATAAAATGTTTAATGTTGTTCTGTGTTTAATGAAACGTCTGCCTCAAAGGATAAAGTTAAGGCTTATTTTCAAGAACCAGAGTGGGGTTTTTTGGACTTAAAATACTTTAAGTCTTCCCAGAGCAGCTCAGATGTCCATGCAACAGAGGCGAGATAACACTTCTTATCTGGCATGTCAAAAAAGGTATTTCTTGTCAAAACTGAGCATTTCAGTGTTCTGAGCATCCAAGTGTGAAAATTTAAGTTTAGAAGCTGAATTTCAGCTTGTCAGCAGAACTAAACAAGCCAGAAGCAACACGAGACAGCCTCACCTTCTGTTCGAATGAAGCTCCATAATAACCATCATTCAGACCAAAAATAATCTCATTTGGGTTTCTTGCATGTATCTGTAAGGGGAAAGGAAAACAAATCACTTTGTGGTCAGCTTTACAGTGCAAACGAGCTTAAATTGTTCTGTTTGACAGGGAAATGCAGTTTTTCAGCACCTGTAATTCTAGCCATCCATGAAATCTAAGAGAAAACTGAATTTAACCCCAGAAAATCCATTTGCTTCAGAGCTTTAATAAGAGTCACTGAGTATGTCCAGCCATTCTACCCTGAAATCAGAGACTGTGGCCAGAGCATCTTTCCTATTGTTGCATTTCCAGCTGACAAAAATAACTAAGAGATCAGGAAAAAACAAATAAATCAGAGGGATAACTCTCAGGAATAATTAACTTTTGCATGGATTTACCTTAAATGATATTCAACGTGGTTATAGAAGACACAAAATTTGTGCTTGGTATTATAGCTAATATAGAATCATAGAATGTTTGAGGCTGGAAGGGACCTCTAGAGGTCATCTAGTTCAAACTCTCTACACAAGCATCTCTACATCTCTACCTAGGTCAGGTTGCTCAGAGCCCCATCAAGCCTGACCCTGAATGACTCCAGGGATGGGGCTATTAATGTAAAGAACATTATTTCAAATAAAACCATGCACCAGAGAATATTATCATAGAATCATTTAGGTTGGAAGAGACCTTTAAGATCATCGAGTCCAACCATAACACTACTCTAACAAGTCTGCTGCTAAACCATGTCCCTCAGCACCACATCTCCACAGCTTTTAAACCCTCCAGGGATGGTGACTCCACCATTGCCCTGGGCAGCCTGGGCCAGGGCTTGACCACTCTTTCAGTAAAGAAATTTCTCTTAATATACGTTTTGAACCTCCCCTGACACAACTTGTGGCCATCTCCTCTTGTCTTATCACTTGTTACTGGTGAGAACAGACCAGCACCCACCTCTCTGCAACCTTCTTTCAGGTAGTTGTAGAGAGCAATGAGGTCTCTCCTCAGCCTTCTCTCCTCCAGACTAAATAGCCCCAGCTCCCTCAGCTGCTCCTCATAAGACATATTCTCTAGACCCCTCACCAGCTTCATTGCCCTTCTCTGGACCCCCTCCAGCTCCTCAATGTCTTTCTTGTGTTGAGGAGCCCAAAACTCAAAACAATACTCAAAATGTGGCCTCACCAGTGCTGAGTACAGGGGCATAATCCTTGCCCTAATCCTGCTGGCCACACTAGTGCTGATCCAAGCAAGAAGCTGGTGGCCTTCTTGGCCATCTGGGCACACGTTGGCTCATATCCAGCAGGCTCTCCACCAGCACCCCCAGGTCCTTTCCTGCTGGGCAGCTTTCCAGCCACTCTTCCCCAAGCCTGTAGTGCTGCAGGGGGCTGTTGTAACCCAAGCCAAGAAGGCTCTGAGGGGACCTTCTTGTGGCCTTCCAGGATCTTAAGTGGGTTACAAGAAAGCTGGGGAGGGACTTTTGAGGCTGTCAGGTAATGGTAGGACTGGGGGGAATGGATCCAAACTAGAGGTGGGGAGATTGAGATGAGACGTTAGGAAGAAGTTCTTCCCCAGGCGGGTGGGGAGACACTGGCCCAGGTTGCCCAGAGAGGTGGTGGAAGCCCCATCCCTGGAAATCTTGACGGCTAGTCTGGATGGGGCTGGAAGCAACGTGGGGTAGTGGGAGGTGTCCCTGGCCATGGCAGGGGGGTTGGAACGAGATGATCTTTAAGGGCCCTTCCAACCCTTGGACTCCTTGGACTGAGGATCTTGTTGGGATGCCATTACCATGAGAATGGATTAAGACTGTAAGATACACAAACGTTGTGATCTATGTTCAGTTAACTCTAGGTACAATCATATCACAATTTCCTCAAATATAAGCATTGGAATTTAAAGCACCAAGTGCTGGGAGTATCACTGGAGAGGCTCAGCCAACAAGGGTAACTTAAAATATTCAGCTACTCAAGATTTAAAGCTCTGAAGTAAGCTAAAATTAAGCTCTGCAATCAAACTTTAAAATATGTCCTTCAAATGAGTTCATTTCCTTTCTTAGCATTCTAAATATATGTTCATCCAAATCACAGAATCCCAGCATGGTGGGGGTTGGAAGGAACCTCTGAAGATCACCTTGTCCAATCCCCCTGCTAAAGCAGCTCATCCAGAGCAGGCTGCCCAGGATCGTGTCCAGGCGGGTTTGGAATCTCTCCAGAGAAGGAGACTCCACAACCTCTCTGGGCAGCCTGGGCCAGGCTCTGCCACTCTCACAGCAAAGAATTTTCTCCTCCTGGCCAGGTGGAACTTGCTGGGTTCCAGTTGGTGCCTGTTGCCCCTTGTCCTTTCACTGGGCTCCACTGACAAGAGTCTGGCCCCAGCCTCTTGACTTCTGCCCTTTAGCCATTGATCAGATCTCCTCTCAGGCTTCTCTTCTCCAGCTCAACAGCCCCAGGGCTCTCAGCCTTTCCTGGGCACACAGATGCTCCAGTCCCCTCAGCATCTTCATAGCCTCTGCTGGATTCTCTCCAGTAGTTCCTTGTCTCTGTTGAACTGGGGAGCCCACAACTGGACACAACACTCCAGAATATAGAGGGAGTAGAACCTCCCTCAACTTGCTGGCCACACTCTTAATGCACCCCAGGAGACCACTGGCCTTCTGGGCCACAAGGGCCCATTGCTGGTTCTTGGTGAACTTCTGTGTCCACCAAATGTTTTGATTCCTTAAGTGAAAACTTGAGAAAAATTGTTTCCACGTTACCTGCTGGCCCAAGTACTTTAGTCCATCTAGGTTGACCTTCCATTCAATCAAAAGCTGAAAGTGCTCCTTCTTGCCACCCCAGATCCTCACAACAAAACAAGAGACCGAGGTATCGAGACGATCTGGCATTATCCCAAAGTCCAGGCTCCTCCATGTTGGATTCTGTAGGTATTCAAAGAAAGATTAAAACAACTCAAACTGAAAGAAGTCCTAAAATGAACAATTCAGAAAGTAGCAAAGCCCATATCTAAGATTAAAATAACCTTAAGAATAATGAACATTTCAAGGTGTACACAGAGCTGAAGCCAACAGGCTCTGCTCCTTCCTTATTCTGTTTCCTACAGAGAATTCCTGGGTTAAAAGCTACATGCTGTAAAATACTTCAGAAGCTCCCAGTGGGCTCTGCTTCCTCCCATTACAAGATGGTGAAAGATTTACTCCAGAATTTACTAGTTCACTTTAGTCAAGTCAGAAACCTTAAGGGTGGAAGTAACATTCCTTTCCAAGTCATAATTCAGCTTCTGAAAACCAGGGTTGAGCTTCCATTGTAAAGTTAAATTTCAAACACTGATCTATTCCCCCAATAATTAAATTTGCATGATTTATGGACAGGTTTGTTCACATTCTTCTCCTCCTTGAATGATGCTGATGGCAATCCTCAAACGTTGGTGCTAAGAGCTCCTCTTCACTTCAAGAGATCAGATGGATGTCTCAAGCTTTACAGAAGTAGCACAGATTAAGCTCAACTTCACTATTCCACTAAGGCTCAGATTTGCAAACACAAAGCATTCCACGAGCTTGCACTCAACCTCTGACAGCATTTAAACTAAAGATTTATGGAAACAATTGTAATTGGCCCAAGCTAAAACCAAATCAACTCAACCCAACACTGCTAGTGCCAAGAACCAGAAACCAACTTTAGGATTTCCACAAGGCATAAGTCACAAGGGGTCCAAACACAGATATAGAATCATAGAATTGTCAGGGTTGGAAGGGACCTGAAAGATCACCTCATTCCAACCCCCCTGCCATGGGCAGGGACACCTCCCACTACATCAGTTGCTCACAGCCCCAGACAGCCTGGCCTGAAAAATGTCCAGGCATGGGGCTTCCACCACCTCTCTGGGCAAACTGGGCCAGTGTCTCCCCACCCTCACACTGAAGAACTTCTTCCTAACGTCTCATCTCAATCTACCCACCTCTAGTTTGGAGCCATTCCCCCCAGTCCTACCACTACCCAACAGCCTCAAAAGTCCCTCCCCAGCTTTCTTGGAGCCCCCTTCAGATACTGGAAGTCCACAATAAGGTCCCCTTGGAGCCTTCTCTTCTCCATACAAAAAGCACTTTCTCATTTCTATCTCCCTCCTCTGCTGCACACAAATGGTAGCTCCTCCAAACCAAAAGGTAGGAACCCACCATCCCAAGAAGAAACAACCCTTTCCTTCTAATGCTAAAGCAGCTTGGAACAGGCCAAGCATCTCTGAAATGGTATTAGGGGATTTAGAATAAGATGCCTCTGAGAAGAAGGGAGGAGCAGTTACCAGTAAGTACTACAGAAGGAATGCATTCATCAAGTTTTCCTAAGGAGAAGGGATAGTTGGTAGCTCTTCAGGCACCAGGTCATTAAAATACCCATAGATTATGTCTGGAATTTGCTCGACTTCTAAATAAAAAATTTTTGCCATTCCAACTCATATTTCCTTTGTTTAGATACCCCTTTTCTTATTTCTTTTCCCAGCTAAGAATAGGGAGATCTCAAAATCCTAAAACCTCAAGGAATTTGTCTCTTGAAGTTCAGTGTTGAGGACTCTTCCTCTATCAAGGAGGTTTCCAAAGCATTTACAACCCAATGTGCTACAAATGGTGTGGTTCTACCTTGTTAAGATCAGAAGGTCTGTTTAGCAGGTTTTCAAACTCCTTTACCCAACACTTGCAACATTCTACTCCCCCAAGGAGACCTACCCCTTCTCTGCTGTAACCAACTCTTCAGTTCTCCTCCCTTCACTGATCCAAACTGGAAAATTAAGATCTTTAAGACCTGTTTAAACTTCATTTTCTTAAAGCTATTGGCTCTCCAAAGAGTAGACATGTTTTTACATAGAGGTGCATGTTTCTTACTGTTCACCTACACAAAAAGGTGTTCAGAGAAGCCAGTAGGATATTCTGCAACACTGTCTGAACTCTCCTTTTCTCTGGGGTGTTGCAAGCAGGGCCTCTGCCTCTACACCAAGGTTACTAAACTGCACAGCAGGAGCTTCTCGTGCATCTGTACACCCAGCAAAGTACTATACAAGTGCTCCTTGAATAAGCAATTTGCAGACTTTTCAATTAAAACTGCTATTTCTAGTGCTAACACCAGCAAAAATAGCAAAAAAAACCAACCCCAAACCTGTAAACAAACCTGAGTGATGATGCATCCAAGTCAGAGAGTTAGAGAAGATAAATCAGTAAAAAATCCAGCTAACATGACTTGGCTGCTTTGGTGTTCTCAGTATTTAAAATAGATACTTAATGTAAAGCTTAACCTGAGCTTTAACATGAAAATTCCTTGCCCTTGGAGTGTTCAGTCCTATCTGCAGGAGCACCAACAGACCATTGCTCCATGGCTGTTTAAGTGAACACGAATTTCTACTATTCATTAACTCAACACATGTGAAAAGAGACTGGAAAGGAGGAGAAGAATGTGACACTCCCAACAGAAATGAGGGATGGAAACACACATTTAACAGAGTATTCAGCAGAGAAATCAATATTCTGCAGTAAATACACTATTTTTAAAAGAAAGTTTTTCCATATGAAAATAACTTACCAGGGAATTCTTGATCACCTCACTCTTATAGAATTCTAAAGAAAAACGAGAAAAAAAACCACCTTTAGATTGGCTTAAACACTGATACAAATCTTAGCACTTCAAATACAAGATAAAATAAGTAACACTCAAGAAAGACAAGTGCTAGTGGGTCTAGTTTATCAGTAACAGATTCCCAGGAAAGACTCTAAAATGCAGCCAGGTTTTTGATTAAAGGCACCCATTCACACTTGACTATTAGCAGTCATTGAAATTTAGCATTTCATCTTGATACCCAAGATAATCCTCAAGATTTACTGAGGTTGTGGTTTTGGGGGGAAAGAACACGCCTCAGTACTTGACAATATTTGGATGATGTTTGCAAAGTGGCTATTTTGCCATATAACATCTTCCCAGAGGAGAGCAGCAGGGCTGCAGTAATTGCACTGCCTGCCTCAAGAGCTGGGGTGACCTGTTCCAGATGCTTAGAAAGTGAACAGCCAAATTACCCCATGGAGGTGCCAAGAACCTGGTATTTAAATGGAACTAAGCAACCACTGACACATGGACCTTGGCTTTCCCAGCCAAATTAAGAGCTTAAAGTCTTTAGGCAGAGCTCTGGAGGCTGGGATATAGATTTTGTACAATATCCCTCAGTCCAGGGGAGTCTGAGGATAAAGCTTGGATGGAGCAAAGAACAGTCTTGAACTCCAAACACTGTGGAAAAAGTGATTAGTTACAGGTTCAACCACAAGAAAGTCCAGGTAGCAAGCTCAAGTTCTTTGTTCTTACCCTTCTAAAAAAAGCAAAACTTCAACTATAGAAGCTGAAAATAAAAATTAGGAGAAAACCAGCATTTGCCTGTAAAGCTCTGACTGGTGATCATATCCAGAGGGGCATAAAATATATATTTTAGTAAAACCTCTCCACAATGAAAAGTTATACATTGCAGTAGAAAGCAGAGAACTGAAGAGAAATGAGACCTAACACTCAAACCCAGTTATCAAAAGCAGAACAGATGCCTGGGCTCTTCGTGTTGCTGCCTGACAATTCTATTTCTGGAAAACTCTGATACTAGTAAGTGTTGGTTTGTGCTCTGTAAAATAAGTGGTATGTATGCACAGAGTGGAAAACTCTCCTCCACATAAAGCAATGAAGGCTCCAAAAATGTAACTTTGGGTTATGGGTAATGGGTTTAAACTGGAAGAGAGGAGACTGAGATTGGAAATTGGAAGGAAATTCTTTACTCAGAGGGTGGTGAGACACTGGAACAGGCTGCCCAGGGAAGTTGTGGATGCTCCATCTCTGGAGGTGTTCAAGGCCAGGTTGGATGAGGACCTGGGTGGCCTGGTCTAGTGGGAGGTGTCGGAACCAAACGATCTTGGAAGGTCCCTTCCAACCTAAACCATTCTATGAATTTTTCTGTTCTCTTGGAAGTTCTCAAGTTTAAATTATCGGTGGGGGGAGAAGGTAGGAAAGCCAAAAATAGGTTGATTTAAGAGCCAAATCTGTCACCTGCTCTTCCTCAGCTGCTAACACCAAAAGTTTTTATGAAGTTCAGGAAAGAAATTAAAG
>VYZX01008644.1:101338-123397 GCA_013401335.1 Brachypteracias leptosomus | reverse complement strand
ACGTGTCTAGAGAAGGGCCATGAGGATGATCAGAGGCTGGAGCACCTCTGCTATGAGGACAGACTGAGAGAGTTGGGGTTGTTCAGCACGGAGAAGAGAAGGCTCTGAGGGGACCTTCTGGTGGCCTTCCAGTATCTGAAGGGGACTGCAAGAAAGCTGGGGAGGGACTTTTGAGGCTGTTGGATAGCAATAGGACTGGGGGGAATGGCTCAAAACTAGAGGTGGGGAGATTCAGGTGATACGTTAGGAAGAAGTTTTTCCCCATGAGGGTGGGGAGACCCTGGCTCAGGTTGCCCAGAGAGGTGGTGGAAGCCCATCCCTGGAAATTTTGAAGGCCAGGCTGGCTGGGGCTGTGAGCAACCTGGTGTAGTGGGAGGTGTCCCTGCCCATGACAAGGGGGTTGGAACGAGATGATCTTTAAGGTCCCTTCCAACCCTGACAATTCTATGATTCCATGAAATAACAGCAGGATGTCAAGTTAAAAAAAACAAAGACAGAGAACTCATATCATAAGAATTAACTAGTAAAGTTGATAACAAGCCTGGCTTACCCTTGTATATCTTGGTGTTATCACAGAGGTGAAGAGTGAAGTAGGTGTCCAGGAGGCGATAGCCGTTCCTGTTGATGATGTTACGCGCCGCGATGTTCCGGAGGTGCCGAAGCCGGCGCTGAAAATAAGAAAAAAATTAAAGAGTTAAAAATTCACAGAATCACTTAGGTTGGAAAAGACCTCCAGGATCATCAAGTCCAACATCTCCTTGACCATGTCTTGAAGTGCCACATCTACTAGTAAAAATTTCTCAATTGAAATTGAACCCTCACTTTTTTTTTTTTTATTAATGTATTTTAATGACTTGTAAAGCACCAATGTCAGAAACAATCCCACCAACTCCTCCATTTTTTTTGGCAGGAAGGTGGGGGGAGCAATTAGCATTCAAAGCCATAGGGAGCTGACTGGACAAGCAACAACCAGCACCTACAAGAGCTCAGATGAAGCAACACTGATAACAAGACAAGTTATATTAGGATGTCGGGTAGTTGTAGGACTGGGGGGAATGGCTCAAAACTAGAGGTGGGGAGATTCAGATTATCATTAGGAAGAAGTTCTTCCCCAGGAGGGTGGGGAGACACTGGCACAGGTTGCCCAGAGAGGTGGTGGAAGCCCCATGCCTGGACATTTTGAAGGCCAGGCTGGCTGGGGCTGTGAGCAACCTGGTGTAGGGAGAGGTGTCCCTGCCCATAGCAGGGGGGGTGGAACTAGATGCTCTTGAAGGTCCCTTCCAACCCTGACGATTCTATGATTCTATTGTTACTCGTGTCCTATATGTCATTTTTATTCCATGTCGAAATCACCCCAACTATTGTAGCAGTTTCGGGCAAATTCGTGACATTATTAGCATCAAACAGCAGCAGTATCACTTGGATCTTCTGCAGTGTCACACTGGAAATACTTCTAAGCCAAACCTGGTCTCAACAAGCACTAGTGGACAAAGAGCTCCAACATAATCCCAAGGCTGAACAAAGCTTCCTGAATTCACTAATCCTGGAAACTGCTGAAACAACCTTAAAGAAAAGTAAAATCCAGATTTTTCATGGAAAATGTAAGGGCACAGTGCAATTTATGATGTCTGTCAGCTCCCTTCTGCTTGGATAACCAAGTCCCTCTCTCTTGGATTGAATACACTGCAATGTGTCACTGAAATCTCCAGTTTCAGTGGGTTTATCCAGCTCCAACACTGTGTCAGTTGGCTACAATACTGTATCTTGACTGAAAATCATCAGATTGAAGTATAGAAACATTAAGATTGGAAAAGACTTCTAAGACCATCAAGTCCAACCATCAACCCAACACTACCATGACCACTAAACCACGTCCTGAAGTGCCACATCTACATGTGTTATTAAATCCTCCAGGGATGGTGACTCCACCAGTGCCCTAGGCAGCCCGTTCCAGGGCTTGACCACTCTTTCAGTAAAGAAATTTTTCCTAATGTCCAATCTAAACCTGCCCTGGTACAACCTGAGCCCATCCCCTCTTGTCCTATCACTTGTTCCCTGGGAGAAGAGACCAACACCCACCTCTTAAACTCTCTCTCTCCCCCACCCCTCCCTAAGCCAAACAGCTTTAATTGCTGTGGAGAAAATCCTCAGCTTCAAAGCATCCTACACCCTTAGTCCTTGACAAATATTTAACATTGTTAATTTAACTAGTTAAAGCAATTTCATGGGACTCTCAAACCATTGCTTTGCTGTGGGTCTTGTTTTCAACTTTGAAATCCCCTGCATGCTTAAGACAGGCTGCTATGGATGAGGAGTAATGGGTTCAAACTGGAAGAGGGGAGATTTAGATTAGCAATTAGGAAGAAGTTTTTCCACTCTGAGGGTGGTGAGACACTGGAAGAGGTTGCCCAGGGAAATTGTGGATGTCCCATCTCTGCTTGTGTTCAAGACCAGGTTGGATGGGGCTTTGAGCAAGGGAACAAGTTTCCAATTATAGGACAAGCAGTAATGGCTTCAAATTGGAAGAGGGTTCATTTAGATTAGGAATTAGGAAGAAGTTCTTCACTCTGAGGGTGCTGAGACACTGGCACAGGTTGCCCAAGGACGTTGTGGATGCCCCACCACTGTTCAAGGCCAGGTTGGATGGGGCTTTGAGCAACCTGGTCTAGTGGGAGATGTCCCTGCCCATGGAAGAGGGGTTGGAACTATATGAGGTTCTCTGAGGTTTCTTCCAACCCAACCCATCCCATTCTATGACTCTAACTCAGCACTCAGCAAACTGCCACTTCAAATAAAGCTCTCACCAAATCCATCAGTGTCACATTCTCCTGATCCAACCTCTCCACCTACCCATCTACCATGTGGGTGTTGACAAGTGGCTCCCTATCCTTTCTGGATCACCACAAACCACCTTCAAGCCTCAAACAACTGGGTTAGTGTGTCTTTTTACCGCAGGGTTTGTTTCACAGCTTGCTGCTTTTTCCTCAAAAGCTTCTTAGTCTGGAGCCACCTTAAAAGTAACTCTCACATTGACCTAAAGCGGATTTAAAAAGTTCTAAAACCAGAAAGCAGCTTTTTCTTTGTTTGAAACTTGCCCTAAAAGGCTTTTAAGAGGAGTTGAAAGGTCATTGTCTGTTTTGGAATTGCAGTATGACACTTGGTATCACTTAAGTGATATATTAAGTTTTCCTTCCTGGGCGTATAGAAGAAGAATATTAAATTTCTCTTCATGTGACGGACTCAAAAGCACTGGTGGATTTATTCCTGCAGAGTCTATTTATAAGATAGGCTGAAAACAGAACCTGAGATGGGAGCCCAGATACCTCTAGTATACATATGCAATACAAAATAATAATATAAAATAATGATAATAATGGTAATAATAATAAAAACACCAAATAACTTTCTAAGCTGCTTAACTGCAGAACTACACAGAATCATAGAATTGTCAGGGTTGGAAGGGACCTTAAAGATCATCTAGTTCCAACCCCCCTGCCATGGGCAGGGACACCTCCCACTAGACCAGGTTGATCAAGGCCCCATCCAGCCTGGTCTTGAACACCTCCAGGGACGGAGCATCCACAACCTCCCTGGGCAATCTGTGCCAGTGTCTCACCACCCTCACAGTGAAGAGCTTCCTAATTTCTAATCTAAATCTCCCCTCTTCCAGTTTAAATCCATTACCCCTCATCCTATCACTACAAGACCTTGCAAAAAGTCCTTCCCAGCTTTCTTGTAGGCCCCCATCAGATACTGGAAGGCTGCAATGAGGTCTCCCCCCAGAGTCTTCTCTTCCCCAGGCTGAAGCAGCCCGACTCTCAGCTTGTCTGTGTCAGAGAGATGTTCCAGATCATCTCCATGGCCTCCTCTGACTCTGCTCCAACAGGTCCATGTCCTTCTTGTGCTGGAGGCTCCAGAGCTGGATGCAGTGCTCCAGGTGGGATCTCACAAGAGCAGAGCAGAGGGGCAGAATCTCCTCCCTCACCCTGCTGCCCACACTTGTTCTGATGCAGCCCAGGACACTGTTGGGGCTTTCTGGGCTTACACATTGCTGCCTCATGTTGAACTTTTCATCAACCAGCACCTCATGCTTTTATTTTGCTAGAGATTGGTATTAAGAGTGGCAACAGAAAGATTAAGCCTCACTTAAACCACTATATGGACCTTGTGCATTATTTCAAGTCTAACCTTAAAGCTGTGTAGGTTTGCTGCCCATTTTTATGGGCAACCTAAACACTTCTTAGGAAATGGCTTGGAGCATATATTGGACTCCCTATAAAAACGTTTCAAATGTTTTACATGCCATACATCTCCTTAATTAACTTCAGGAGCACACAAATCACTCACGCCATGCTCATTCCTCCCTTTTAATTCCCTGACAACCTAAGACCAGCCCACACAGCATCTAACAACGAGGGCAACTTTCTCCAGGTCTCCAGGATTGCAAATTAATTGTGTGACTGGTTTTAAGTAGTATGTTACAACCAAGCAGCCCTCAAGCAAAGCCAAACAAGTTTCTCATCTTTCACCACATGCAGGGAGGTTTGCAAAAAGCTGTAGAGTGTCGTAATCTACACCTGCAACTCTGGACAAGAGCAGAGTCCTTATCTCCTTGGTTTGTGATGTCTCTGCATCCTTCAAAGTCTGGAATTTAACCAAGTCTTACAAACCAGTTGAAGAGAAACATTTAATTTGGGACTTTGAGACCATAACCCAGTTCAGGACTCAACATGCAACAGGTAATGAATGTCTATTGAAATCTCCAACTTAGTCTTTGCTCTTCTCCTCCCTCCTGTCCCATTCCTTGTCCAATTAGCCTGGAGGATAGGGAACAAGTTTTCAATTATAGGACAAGGAGTAATGGCTTCAAACTGGAAGAGAGTTCATTTAGATCAGAAATTAGGAAGAAGTTTTTCACTGTGAGGGTGCTGAGACACTGGAACAGGTTGCCCAGGGAAGTTGTGGATGCCCCAACACTGGATGTGTTGAAGACCAGGCTGGATGGGGCTTTAAGCAACCTGGTCTAGTGGGAGGTGTCCCTACTATGGCAGGGGGGTTGGAACTAGGTGATCTTTAAGGTCCCTTCCAATCCAAACCATTCTATGACTCCATGAATTACATGGACAATTTTCCTGTTCACATTCTTTAGCATGAGGTCACAATGACAGAGCAACTTGGAGTCTAAAAATAAACCTTCCAGTTTGCCCACTACATTGACACTATCCTCTATTGCATTATCCAGATTTCCTCAAAAATCTACAAAGGCAGAGTTCATTAACCTCTCCTGACCAAGGATAATTAGCTTTAGCCAGGAGACCATCAGCTACAAAGGCATATCCAAAGACAATTCAAACAGGCTCTAAAATTCTTCATCAGGGGCTTGCAGTTGTTCTGTGACAATAAGTTATTTCAAGGGAATTCTCTCTTGAGCGTTACCTCCTACGAGTTTCATATCATTTTTGCCTCAAGATACCAAAAAACACAAAACAAAAACCCCACTGTGTGGTAGATGAACCAAATGGCCCTGCTGCCAACCCCGCTGCTCACTCCTGCTGTGGCATCATCACCCTCCTCATCTGTGCCACCATAAACAAGCACTGGTGCAGCTGCTCAGAGAATCACTGGGGAAGCCAACCCAGGGAAAACCAACCACCTCTCTTCTCTTGCTGGGTTAGTTTCACCAGGCCAGTTCCTCAGGATGGTTCACAAATGAGCTGTACAAGCAGCTGTGTGGATGAAAGGCCAAGGAGGCCACCAGCATCCTGGCTTGGATCAGCACTAGAGCGGCCAGCAGGACTAGGGCAGGGATTGTCCCCCTTGGACTCAGCACTGGGGAGGCAAGAACTTGAAAGCTGCACTCAGTTCTGGACAAATCACTCCAAGAAGGACATTGAGGTGATGGAGCGTGTCCAGAGAAAGGCAACAAAGGTGGGGAAGGGTCTAGAGCACAGGTCTGGTGAGGAGCAGCTGAGGGACCTGGGATTGTTTAGTCTGGAGAAAAGGAGGCTCAGGGGAGACCTTCTAGCCCTTGACGGCTCCCTGAAAGGAGATTGTAGCTATGTGGGGTCAGTCTCTTCTCCCAAGTAACAAGCAATAGGACAAGATGAAATAACCACAAGTTACACCAGGGGAGATTTAGGTTGAACATTAGGAACAATTTCTTCCCTGAAAGGGTTGTCAAGGGCTGGAACAGGCTGCCCAGGGCAGGTCTCTCTTCCAACCAACATGATTCTGTGAAAGAGGAGACAGTGCAACAACAAGCAGCCAGGGGCAGACAAGAACTGCTGAAATGAAACCAGCAGCTTAAAACATGTGCAGAGCCATGTTCAGCCTGGCTCTTCTACAAGCCAAGTGAGAAGTGGTTCACATTGAAGGATCAATGCATTTCAAACTGCAAAAACAACTCTTATGGAGAAGTGACCCCACCACACATCACACCGAGCACAGTAGCTGCAAATAATCCAGAGTTCTTTCATTTCCTTTTTCTTTTAGGTGGAAAAAAAAAGTAGGCACTTCTCATCTGAGAAGTTTTAGCTATTTGCTCTTTCTATAGAAGCATCAAGAAACCTCCATCAAGGAAGGATCCCCCCCTAGACGAGATGCTCTGCAGCCAGAATGGCCAGTTTAGAAAAATCAAAGCACAAATGCTAAAAACAACCCTGAGAAATGCTTTGGCAGCCTCATGAGTCACACAAAACAGGCCAGCTGTGTTTGCAAGCTGATAGCACAGGATCTGCTTTCCTGAAAGATAAGGAAAATACACAGATGAGCACAGACAATTTTCACTGCTATCTCCTCAATCAGGTGACAGTATCAGCAACAAAGCCCTGGAGATCTCTGACACCACACCAGGACCTTAATGAGATATCCTCCTCAAGCTCTCCTTCAGCAGAGCACTGATTTAGGTGAGCTCTGACAAGCAAAGCCCATTAAAAAGCATATTTCATTTTCCCAAGATCTCAGAATTTCAGGCACGCAGCCTGACCCATGGTGTATCTGGATCACCGCTTAGCAGAGCAGGAGAACAGGTTCAACAGCTCATTCTAAGGGGGGGAGGTTGTGACACGGATGTTATTTTGGTCACCACAATTGTCCTAGTCCTCTGCAATTCCCGAGAAAGTCAGTGGAGCAGGGAAATTACATGGTAGACCTTGTTATCATCTGATTTAATTGCCAGTTTAAGCTGCAACTGAGTAAAAGCAACTGCTACAGAGCAGCTCTACATGAAAGAAATTAATGCTTCCTTCTACTTGGAAAATAAATGACTACAAACCAGAAGAGATCCACTAATTTTCCCTTAGAAGAAATCCTGTGTAACAGCTTACATTTAAAAAAAACAACTGCTGGAGTAAAGATACCCCAGGTTATAAACTTACAGCTACCCCAAAGGGGGATCAGGAAAGCTCTGGAAGAGGTCAGAAGAGCAGAGCCAACCATCAGGTTTCATCCCTCCTGCCTTCCTGGAATTCAACAGCTCAGAGCTGTTAGTGCAACACAGTGAGACCATCCCTGCTCAGCAATGACCAGCTCCTCTCCAAAATCCAGGGGCTTTTCTTTTAATTGAAGAAGAGAGCTCAGTTTCCATCACTGTGAAGAACTATTATCAGTGTTTAATGTATCTAGTGTTCCCATTCAATGGCTTTCTGGGAACCTCTCCAGATTTACTGAGAGCCATAAATAACTCAGGCTGCCACAGAAGAAAGTATTTTGATCAACAACTATGTTAATACTTTGCTTTTTCATAGAGTCATGGAATGGTTTGGGTTGGAAGGGACCTCAAAGATCATATAGCTCCAACCCTCTGCTATGGGCAGGGACATCTCTCACTAGACCAGGTTGCTCAAAGCCCCATCCAACCTGGCCTTGAACAGATTCAATGATGGAGCATCCACAACCCCTCTGGGCAACCTGTGCCAGTGTCTCACCACCCTCAGAGTGAAGAACTTCTTCCTAATTTCTAATCTAAATCTCCCCTCTTCCAGTTTGAAGCCATCATCCCTCATCCTATCTCTACAAACCATCATGAAAAGTCCCTTCCCCAGCTTTCTTGGAGGCCCCAGACAGTTTAATGTCTTAAACTGGTCCAGACACCACCACTCTCTGCTTCCCTCCAGGCCTGAGAAACTGAAGTGGCAGAGCTGGTACCACTACTAAAAACCACTGCAGAGACAGGGGAGGAGGAAGGGAAGAAGAGAGAATGAGTCAAAACAAGAGAGAAGTGCACAGTTGTTAAGAGTCTGGACCGTTTGTGGAACCACATGAAAAACAGGAACAACCTAAAAGAGCCCAAAGTATTCGTGGAATTTCAAAGTGATTTGTTCAAGGTCACACAGTGGGTAGCAAAAACAAGCACGGGGATTTCTGACTCCTCTTCCCTCTTAACCACTTTATTATTCTCTTACAAGAATCTGATGACCCTGGGAAAGAAAAAAAAAAAATAGAAGTGTATCCAAGCTGGATGAGAACAGAACCAAACACCACTCTTCTATCTTCTGAGCTAGCACTCCAAGTATGAAATGTGAAGCTCAGGTGATTAATACAGGCAAGAGCAAAGTCTTGTTCTTTATCACATGGAGCCCATCATTTGGGTGATGGATCATTAGATGATCTAATGACTCACTGATGGAGAAGAGGGAGGTTTGTCTTCTTCCTGTCCCCCTCTCTTTAGCACTGGCTCCTGCTATAAAATAATTCAGGAATCCTTGCTCCCAACAAACACGAGCATTTTGACACATTAAATCAATTTGTAAAGGTGTCAGAGGATCATCTAAACTTAAGGCAGTTGAGTTTCTTCCAGCAATGGCCATCCAAGATGCTGGTCCTGACCTGGTATCAAAACTAGTGTGTCCAACAGGAGTAGGGAAGTGATCGTGGCCCTGGACTTGGCACTGGGGAGGCCACACCTCGAGTACTGGGTTCACCTCGAGTACTGGGTTCAGTTTTGGGCACCTCAATACAAGACAGACATCGAGGTGCTGGAGCTGGTACAGAGAAGGGCAATGAAGCTGGTGAGGGGTCTAGAGAATATGTCTTATGAGGAGCAGCTGAGGGAACTGGGGCTGTTTAGTCTGGAGAAGAGAAGGCTGAGGGGAGACCTTATTGCTCTCTACAATTACCTGGAAGGAGGTTGTAGAGAGGTGGGTGTTGGTCTCTTCTCTCAAGTAACTAGTAATAGGACAAGAGGAAACGGCCTCAAGTTGCACCAGGGGAGGTTTAAGTTGGACATGAGGATCAATTTCTTTACTGAAGGAGTTGCCATGCATTGGAACAGTCTGCCCAGGGAAGGGGTGGAGTCACAACCCTGGAGGTGTTCAAAAGAACGTGTAGATGTGGCACTTTGGTACATGGTATAGTGGTCATGGTAGTGTTGGGTTGGTGGTGGGACCTGATGATCTTAGAGTTTCTCCTCATGTTGAGATGGAACTTCTTGGGTTCAAGTCTGTGCCCGTTGCCCCTTGTCACCACTGACAAGAATCTGGCCCCATTCTCTTGACACTCACCATTCATATATTTATAAACATTGAGAAGATCCCCTCCTCTCCAGCCTAAACAGCCCCAGGATTCTCAGCCTTTCCTCATCAGAAATGCTCCAGTCCCCTTATCTTTATAGCCTCCACTGGACTCTCTCCAGTAGTTCCTTGTCCCTTTTGACCTGGGGAGCCCACAACTGGGCTCTTCCCTTTAGAGATGGCCTCACTGAGGCAGAGTAGAGGGGGAGGAGAACCTCCCTCAACCTGCTGGCCACACTCTTCTTAAGGTACTCCAGGAGACCATTGGTCTTCTTAGCCATGAGGGCCAATTGCTGGCCCCTGGTCAGCCTCTTGTCCCTCAGAAATCCCAGGTCCTTCTCTGCAGAGCTGCTTTCCAGCAGGTCAACCCCTCACTTGTGCAAAGGGTTATTCTGTCCCAGGTGCAGGACTCTACACTTGCCTTTGTTGAAGTTCATGAGGTTCCCCTCCACTGAACTCTCCAGAACTTTCAACACTGGCTACAATTTCAGCACTAGTTCTCCTTATTTAGCCTTTAATGGAGTGTCCTACCTCTCAAAGAGTTTTTAACACAAACACCAAGTCATAATCTTAATCTCCGGCCACCATCTCTGATTTTCAGCCTGTTGCCCTCCTGATTGTTTCAAGGGAGAGCATTCCATAAATTCTTTCCAGATCAGGATCAGCTCTGCCCTCTGCACAAGCTGGTACCTATTCTGGTTTTTCCTGCCTTTCACACAATTTCCTCCCTCACTTGCTTTAGGACCCACAGAACCTCTGCAGGAATGTAAGCAAAATCCTTCCAACTATTTTGGTATTAAAGCAGGGTGTGAAGATTAGTTAGCAACAAACGTTACTACAGCAAAACTGGTGGCTTAAAACTGAGCTGGCATGGGCAGTTCTTTGGGTGTCTGAAGGCTTATAATTAAAGTCACAGAAAAACCCAGGGCTCTGTGCACTTTGTAGCTCACAAGTGGATGGATTGGCCTTTTTTTTTTTTTTAACCTTTCTTAAAAATCCTAAAAGCTCTAACTCTAAAAAAATAAAATCTTTCTAAATATGAATTGTATTTAGTCAACATTCTCCTATGAGGACAGGCTGAGAGAGTTGGGGTTGTTCAGCCTGGAGAAGAGAAGGTTCCAGGGAGACCTTCTTGTGGCCTCCCAGTATCTGAAGGGGGCTACAAAAAAACTGGGGAGGGACTTTTTACAAGGGCTTGTAGTGGTAGGATGAGGGGTGATGGTTTCAAACTGAAAGAGGGAGGATTTAGATTGGAAATAAGGAAGAAGTTCTTCACTCTGAGGGTGGTGAGACACTGGCACAGATTGCTCAGAGAAGCTGTGGCTGCTCTATCCCTGGAGGCGTTCAAGCCCCGGTTGGATGGCCCCTTGAGAAACCTGCTCTAGTGGGAGGTGTCCCTGCCCATGGCAGGGGGGTTAGAACTAGATGATCTTTAAGGTCCCTTCCAGTCCAAATCATTCCATGATTTTATGATAACATGAGCATTAATTATCCCAGTACTGCTCTATACCTCATTATTAAAACTTCCTAGTTCCTCAGACTTTCATCAACTACTTGCTTTCACCTGTCCTCACCAGTTTGACTCAGGTGCTCCAAGTTCTTGGAAGGGAAATGGTAGACAAGAATTCAGATTTAATTTAAAAGAAGTTTTCAAGCTGCCTTATTTTCTAACTTCATATACTCCACAAAAAGGTACCTCACAGAAGGTTTGGGTGAAGTTTGCTGCAGTACACAAAAGCCTCTGCTAGCAAAGGAACATCCAGAGAAAAGTCCAGATACTATTCAAACATCTTGTTACTTAAAACTACAGCAAGGACAAGGAAATGCTTCTACTCCAGTTTACACACTCACTAGGAAGATTTATTTAGGAGTTTTGTAATTAAACAGTTTTCCCCAGTTCAGCTTTGGACAGCTCAGAGTCAAGAGAACCTCACGTGATTTCAGATCCACTTCAACAGCCAAGCAGAAGCATCTGATGTGCAGCTTTGTAGGGCACACCAGAAGGAATTTCTGGAATTCTATTTTAGTGTCCTTTCAGCACATACTTGAAGAAAAGCAAGGCCCTCAAAGCTACATAACTACCATTAGTTCCATGATGGATGCTTGTGGATCTTCTAATTGCACCCACTTCATATCTCAATTGCCTCACATCAAGCCCTGGGCTCCAACAGCAGCTCAGGAACTTATTTCCCTTTCTATGACTTAGCTACACCCTGGCAACAGTCTCTAAAATGTCATGCCTGAGGCCAACACCAGTTCAAAGACCTGTGGTAGGAATGTAACTGGATTTTTTCCCCGTGAAGATTCAGCAGAGTCACATACAACACTTTTTTCCCCTCATATTCCTGAAGATTTGATACAAAGAATGCGACACGTTGAACCCCTGCAGTCTGATTTACTCAGACTAAACCACCACAAGAAGTCAAAACTCCTTCCATCAATATGTGCTCAAAGTTTTCACAGACATGCAACTGTAGATTTTAGTTTATAGTTCCTTAAACTGAGGTGCTTCCTTTTCTTTACGGTTATGGGCATCTGAAAGGCTTTGGAAAGTACAGAAAACACCAATGGAACTTCCACATGAACACACTGAAGATCAATATCAGCTTCTAATATCCTGTCCCTGCCATGGCAGAAGGGTTAGAACTAAAAGCCAATGGGATCCTCGGCGNCATTCTGTAATTCTAATCATCCATGCTCCACCACAACTACTCCTGTTTCTGTACTGCAAAGAGTTTCAAGAAGGGCAGTCAGCACGTAGAAGGTGTTCTTCAAAAGGCATCAAGTCTTCCCTAATTCATAGAGGGAGAAAGTGAAAGATGAAGAATAAGGAACATTCCTCTATTTGACATGGCCCATGCAGAAGTACAGTTATTCTCCAGCTACTTGAATGCAAAATATTCCTCCCCTATGAGGACAAGCTGAGAGAGTTGGGGTTGTTCAGCATGGAGAGGAGAAGGCTCCAGGGAGACCTCATTGAAGCCTTCCAGTACTTAAAGGGGGCCTACAGGAAAGATGGGGATGGACTCTTTATCAAGCAATGTAGTGATAAGACAAGGGGTCATGGTTTCAAACTGAAAGAGGGTAGATTTAGATTAGATGTTTAGAAGAAGTTCTTCACTATGAGGATGGTGAGACACTGTCACAGATTGCCCAGGGAGGTTGTAGATGCCCCATCCCTGGATGTGTTCAAGACCAGGTTGGATGGGGCTTGGAGAAACATGGTCTAGTGGGAGGTGTCCCTGCCCATGGCAGGGGGGCTGGAACTGGATGATCTTTAAGGTCCCTTCCATCTCAAACAACTCTATGATTCTAAACCAGCCCTTCATTAGCTCAACTGAGAGTTAAAGAACAGAACGTGTGAATTCAATGCTATATTTGACAAAATATGTCTGTCTATGGCACAATCTGCTCCTTTAACACTAATTAAAACAGCAACAGTAGTATCAGACAGCAATTGATAGCTAATTATATGATAACTGAAAAAAATAAGATGACTATATAATACTCTTAGAAGGTCGCTACAACCTTTGGTCTATCCTCTCTTGCATCCTTTTACTACTCAGTGAACTCTTCCTTCATTAAATAACTGAATTTACACTGGAGAGCAACTCAGAATTCAACTTCTACCTCAGCAATGACATAAACAGCTGGTAACCATTCAGCAGGAACAAGAAATCTTCTCTTTGCACACCATAATCATCTATAGAAAATCTACATCACTTTCTTAGAGCTCAGTATCAATGAGACCACCAGAATCAAATCAGACATTCAATGCAAGCCCACCGTGTTCATACTCTGGATTAATTTCCTGCATCCTCATCCTTCTACCCACATCCAGAATTTGTGATCATCACTGAAGAAAGGCTGAAAGAGCCTTTTTTTTAAAGCACAAGACAAGGAACAGATACATGAGGACACAGGTATTCAATCTTGGAACACAAACAGAAGAGTTGGGTAGGTGTGACGAGTCTCACAATGTGGAATTTATTTGAAGGTTGTGTTAGCAGGAGGGGTTCAAAAGCCAAATATAAAGCCCCTGGCAGGGACTTAGGCAAATGAAGTTCTTTCTGTGTATTGTTTCAACAGCTGACTTTGGTTATGGTCACTACAACATCAAGAGGGACGGATCAAGCAGTCTGGCAAATACCACAAGTCTGAAGAATAAAAACTCTCAGCACACTCTAAAAAATTGTTTTAAATTGGGGTTAAGAAAATCTTACAAGCACTGACCACTGGGCAGACAAAGCTCCTCTTGCTAAGTGTTTATATAAAAGATAAATTAGAAGGAACTAGACAGTCTTTCCATCATTAACCAAGACCTTGAAGAAACAGCATCTTTCCTTATTTATTTAGATAAAATCAGAGGAAAACATCAATATTTACTCACTTGCAAAATAAAAGACTACAAGTGCTTTGACACAACACAGGAACTATGCCATGGAGGAGAAAAGAGAACATCAGGGTGCAAGTCCCACCTTAGTAGTAACAGTCCCTTAAGCCTCTTAACATCACCTTGGGCATGAGAGCATTAGTCCATATTAGGGGTGGGAATGACCTGGGAATACCAGTTAAGCACTGGAAAACAAGATGATGCTCAGAAGGAAGGACTTAAACCAGTTCCTCCCCGGTTCAAGAGTGACAGGGAACTACTGGAGAGAATCCAGTGGAGGCTCTGAGGATGATTAAGAGACTGGAACATCTCTGCTGAGGAAAGGCTGAGAGCCCTGGAGCTGTTGAACTGGAGAAGAGAAGCCTGAGAGGGGATCTGATCAATGCTGATCAATATCTTAAAGGTAGGTGTGAAGAGGATGGGTCCAGTCTCATTTCAGTGGTGACAAGGGGCAACGGGCACATACTTGAACACAGGAGGTTCAACCTCAACATGAGGAAAAACTTCTTCAGTGTGAAAGTGATGGAGCCTGGCCCAGGCTGTCCAGAGAGGTTGTGGAGTCTCCTTCTCTGGAGACTTTCAAAACCCACCTGGCCACGTTCCTGTGTGGCCTGCCCTGGATGACCCTGCTTTGGCAGGGGAGACTGGATGAGATGATCTCCAGAGGTCCCTTCCAACCCCTACCATTCTGTGATTCTGTGAACGTGGCCCTGTGGAATAAAGCATCAACAAAATCAAAGCAAAGGTACTTTTGACCTTAAAGAGCCACTTGATTTCAAGGATGCACCAAGTTGCACAAGCACAGAGCATACACTGATTAATAATGTGAAGCATATTAATGTTTATCATATTACTGGATGACAAACCAAGGGCAAACCAGTGAGGTCTCTTCATAAGTGAGGAATGAGTCTTTAGCTACGAGCTACCAAGACCCTTCCTTCACTCACTTAAGAATAGAACCATAGAATTGTCAGGGTTGGAAGGGACCTTCAAGATCATCTCATTCCAATTCCCCTGCCATGGGCAGGGACCCCTTCCACTACACCACCTTGCTCACCGCCCCAGCCAGCCTGGCCTGAAAAATGTCCAGGTATGGGGCTTCCACCACCTCTCTGGGCAACTTGTTCCAGTGTCTCACCACCCTTGTAGTGAAGAACTTCCTCCAAACATCTAATCTAAATCCAGTGTCTGGAACATTGCCTCAATCCACCCTAAACATCCCAAATATGGGAGGTGTCCCTGCCCATGGCAGGGAGGTTGGAACTGGATGATCTTTGAGGTCCTTTCCAACCCAAACCATTCTATGATTCTATGAAATAAGGCATCAGAACTAATGTACTACAGCTTTCTGACAGAATAGTCTTTCTAACTTACCAACAGATCACTGACTCCCCAAAACACACTCACATTCCTTAGGAAAACAAAAAAAGTACACTACAGATAGCAAAAATCCAGCCCCTGATCAACAGCCAACAATCTGACAGTAAATGTAACAACTCTTGCCTTCTAATTGTCTGTAACAAACACTAGAGATTGATAGAGCTGGATGTAGATACAACTGTGTAAAACCACTACACACCCTCTGCTGTAAGGACAGGTTGAAAGAGTTGGACTTGTTCAGCCCGGAGAAGAGAAGGCCCCAGGGAGACCTTCCTGTGGCTTTTCAGGACTTCAAGGGGGCTACAGGTAAGATGGGGACAGAGTCTTGAGCAGGGCCTGTTGCAACAGGGCAAGGGGTGATGGTTTTAAACTTAGAGGTGAGATTTCAACTAGATAAGGAAGACTTTTTTTACAATGAGAGTGGTGAGACCCTGTCCCAGGTTGCCCAGAGAGGTGGTCGATGCCCCCCCCATCCCTGGAATCATTCCAGATGAGGTTGGACAAGACCCTGAGCAACCTGCTCTAGTTGAAGATGTCCCTGCTCAGTGCAGGGAGAGGGGGCTGAACCAGATGACCTTTAAAGGTCCTTTCCAACCTAAACCACTTTATGATTCTAGGTTAACACATCCATTGTGGTGTCTTACTGTAGCAGAACTTCCCTCCCCACTCGTCTTTACGCTGCAAAGAGAAGTGAAAGCAATATTCAAATTCAACACTTTCCATGCACTCTTCTGATTTCCTCCAGCATATTCAGTAGGAAAGAGGAAGTCAAATATTGAAAACTCAGGCTGTGTTTTCATATTACTCAGTGGAATATATAACAATGTGTATATAAAACTATTTCAAAAAAGATGCTCTTTCACACTGTTCTAGTTGATAAACCAGTTCCCAGGCAGCCCCGAGCCCATGCAGAAGCTTTTTTCATTTCTCCCACATACAAGACCTCCCAAACCCATCTGCCAACACACTTTGAATCACCCACTTCTGCCTCCTTACCCAAGTTGTTGTGTATGAGTAGAAGGCATCTTTAAAGAAAATAACTAGCCTAGTTCTGGGCTCCCCTGTTCAAGAGAGACAAGGAACTACTGGAGAGAGTCCAGTGGAGGCCACAAAGATGCTGAGGGGACTGGAGCATCTCTGTGATGAGGAAAGGCTGAGAGCCCTGGGGCTGTTCAGCCTGGAGAAAAGAAGACTCAGAGGGGATCTGATCAATGCTCATTCAATATCTAAAGGGTGGGGGGAGAGAGGATGGGACCAGACTCTTGGAAGTGGTGCCCAGGGACAGGACAAGGGACAACAGGCACAAAAGAACCCAGGAGGTTCTGTCTGAGCAGGAGGAGAAACTTGTTTGGTGTGAGGGTCCCAGAGCCTGGCCCAGGCTGCCCAGAGAGGTTGTGGAGTCTCCTTCTCTGGAGAGGTTCCAAACCTACCTGGACACAATCCTGGGCCCCCTGCTCTGGGTGACCTGCTGGAGCAGGGGGGTTGGACCAGATGATCTCCAGAGGTCCCTTCTGACCCCCACCATGCTGGGATTCTGTGAACTATGAAATTTTAGTCTTGTTCTAATCCACTCATGTTTTTGTCATGTTGCTTTACCTCTACTCACTGGGATCACCTCAAGTATCTAAATATATATCCAAGTTACTGGATCATCACTTCCAACTGCTGAAAATATGGTTTTATTTGTTACTTGATCCCAGAAGACCCTGCAATTCAGAAGTGTTTTTTCTTTTTTCCCATGAAATACTTTCAAAAGAAGAAAACATCTTTTGCTTTAAAGTTCACTTCACTCATGATTTCCATTCCTTTGCATCCTGGGTTCAGAGCAGCAACGCAAGTTCCTGAAGCATGTATGTTAAGATCAAGGAATTATTAAAATCCCAAGAGCTCCAGGATTGTTAACTACTTACTACCCATCATTTCTTTAGATGTAGCTCAATGGAACAATTTAGTGGAAAAAAAAAAAAATTGTACAGAGGGGATAGAATCTTCACTTTTGTGGTTGTCAATGAGATAACTCAGATCTTATCTTCCCATTTCGTCACGGGAAGGATCATGGAGTAAGAGTATAAACCTGAAAAGGATGTTCAGGCTTGGAGTTCAATCCCTCTATTACAGCCAACCAGTTCATGGAAGGTGAACATTACAGTGTGGTTTCATGTTCAGAGGAGGTTTTTTGGGGAGTTTCCTTCCCACCACTTAAGAGATCTGCTCCAGAACTTTGGCTGAAAGAAGGTTTTTAACTCCTAAATAAGGTTTTCATCTTCAGTATTCAAAACAAAGGACCCTTCCCTGACACACAGGTTTAGGATGAGGATAACCCATTGTTTGAGCAGTGGTGGGATGACAGAAAACATATCCTGACCACACAGTACTTTTACCCAGCTGCTGGAAATGCCAACGTGCATTTCATGAAGCCAACACGTATCTAGTCTGACAAGTCACTGCTGAGTACAAACAAATGTCATGTTCTGCAGTTTGCTGAAGTTCAGAGGGCAAGGAAGCCTCATATGGCTCATCAAGGAACCAGTTCAGGTCCCTTGCCCTTATCTCAAACCTCTGTCCTGCACTAGGAGAGCTAAACTGCTCCTAGAGTCAAGCTCATATGGAAGCCACAGGAGCAGTGTTTGCCAAGCATTGCTCTTGGGCTCTCGGAAATCCATCAAACTCCAAATGATCTTGATGAATCCCAGCCTGAAGGTGAATGGAGGCTACAGAGCATCCCTGGGAAGTTTCACTAACTGCTCTGCCATAGACACCTACTCCTGACATCTGTGCCTGCAAGCTCATTGCTGCTCCTTTCCACAGGAGCTTTCACCATCTGACAAGAGATGAAACAAAAGATATTGGGTAACCTGGACTTTGGTCTAGCACTATTCACAGCTGTGCACAGGGGCACAGTTTATCCCTTCCCTTCTTAACACCACATCCACGTTCACCAGAGCACATCTAACTCCCTTCCACACAACACATCCAAAGTCTCTGAGCAGCTTTTTCTTGAGGGATGGAAGCAGATCTAGATGGAGGTGATCTGTGGTCCCATTATACAGCTGCAGACTAAACAGCACATTGTTTCCCCCTGTCATTTGGAAGCCAGCCATAGATGATCTTCAGAAGAAAGCTTCTTGCAACTGATAGTCAATCAGGCCAGTGGGAATTAGTAACATGAGGAGATCAAACTTTTTAGTTTGCAACTGGCAAGTACTGGGGGCAAAGATGCAACTGGCTGACAAGCATCTTTCAGTCTATGGATGTGGATCTGGCTGAATGCCTGAATCACAGACTGACTGGAAATGGTTTATTTAAAAAACAAACAAACAAACAACAATAAAATACTGGTTTCTTTTCTTCCTTACATCTCCCTAATCACTCACTACAACCTGTGCCCCTACAGCTGTTTGTACAACAGGACATGAAGTTCAAGTTCAAGCCTCGGGGTCTTCAAACACCAGCTCACAGCTCATTAAAAGCTTCAGTCTCACTAATGTTGGAATTGAGAGTAAAAGCTCATCCAGTTGAGCATGAAGGGAAAGTCTGAAGCACTGGAGGCCCTGGAGCCCACAGAGATGTGCTTTCCTGTCTCTAGACAACCACACACAACATCTGTTTTGCTCAGCAATTAACACAGTAACATTCAACAGATCATTTGACTGCAGCATGACTGGCTCTCTAGGTCAGACTGCATTTTTTGGGCTAATCTTTCCCACTTAGAATCTAAAAGTCTGAAAGGTTTGGCTCCCCCAACCCCAGTGCTTTGAGCTGCTTGTAACGGGCTGAGAAGTTTTCTGTGAGCATTTAGAAATAAGTTATCATGACTCTCCTGGTTTTCTTGCATTGAGCATCTAGGACTTTTCACTCCTTGAACACATGCCAGTAGCAGGAGCTTTGTTTCCTAATCAATGTGCACAATTAAATCCAGACCAAACCCTAATTACACCTTCAACACTTCAGTCATGAAAAACTCAGCGACTTTGTCACGTTGTGGCTTTTTTTTGTCACTCTGTCCTGACTGCAGCCATTAAGAGCGCTCCCCTTCTTACACTTGGGGATTTGGTCTTTAGGGAGATTTATAGCCATGACTCAGACCATCTTACTCTCATCCTCACAGCCCAGAAATGCAGCACTGGGTGTTCTAGAGAAAACTGCCTACTAAAACAAATGCCCGAGTTGATTTCTGTGCTGGCAGGTAGCAAACAATTACCTCACGTTCTGTAGCACCACACTGGGACCAGTCAGATTTCTGCCTTAACAACTGCCTGGAACAGCTTGCCCCTTCTTTTTCATCATTTTGTGGCAAAATATCTCCAGACTCCGCCAGGTAGGGTTATCTTGCAACTCAGTAAAATCTCTTTCTCTCTCTTCTTTCACTGTATTACCTGAGCTGTTCTCAGTGCATCCAACTGTAGTTTCAGAGCTTCTCAATTTGCTTGCAAGCACTGACACAGCACAGATACCTCAGCACACACAGAGCACACAACAAAACAATACCTCAGACTTTGCCACTTGCTACACTGAACATTTCTGCAGCACCCCTACAAGCCTCCTACATAGTTTAAACTAAATATTTACCCGACTGGAACATCCTATAATTGATGATTCAGTTTCTGCTCCTACAAACTCCTACAAAAGTTTCTGCTCCTAGTAAAAAAGGCTGTGTTTTGGTCTCACTTTCACAAATGAAGGCCAATGACTAATAACTAAGGCTTCTCCCTGCAGCATTTGCCTGGTTCTTGCACAAGCCTGGGAAAGAATCAAAGCAGAAAGGTTGCACTTGATCTCCTGAACAATCCACTGCTCCCTGTGAAGATCATCCAAAGCAGTGCTCGTGTTTATGTTCATTACTGTAAAGCAGGCCCACGTTTTAGAATAAATACTTGCTCTCAAATTAGGGTCAATATTTGCAGGGCTCCAGTGGCCAAGAGGCATCTCCATTTCCTCCATTCACCCCAAAGTGGATGTCTGGTAAATCAAGTTTATCCAAGGAGCAGCTATAGCTCCATTTCACACTGACATCTATTGACTTTTCTCTAGTAACTCTTCATTTTCACACCCTGCAACACGCAGCTGAAATCACTCAGATTGTGCATCTACTTAATAAATAAAATCCCCTCCACAACACCAAGGCAATGAAGCAAAACTTCAAGCACAGACTCACATCTGACAGTAGTTCTAAAGCAAAACCTGCCTTTGCTAAGTAACTATTCCCCCCTTCACCACTACTGGAGCTCCCACACAGTAAAATTCACCTCATGCAAGGGGGGGAAAGGGCACAGACTGTTTGGTAGAGATTGCTAAACCCTCACTCATGCAGAGCCTCCACTTCCTCACTTAACCTTGCTCCTACTCCTCTTCCAAAATTAAAACGTGGGACGGTTGCCCAGTAAACCAAAAGCCAACTATCAGCAAACAGGAAAAACAGAGCTAGCTGAAGGAAGGATGTGATAGGGAGGGAACATTTCACCACTTTTCAGAATAGATTGTGTGTTTTATCCACGCTCGCTCCCCCACCCAGTTAAGAGACATGGCAGGAGAGGAGAGGGCACCCCAATTGCTGCTGCCTCACTGGTTACCCAAGTCATTTTATTTGGGTGCTCTCTATGCTGCTTTAGTTTGCACCCAGCGCTTCTATGGGCACAGAGGCAGCCCCCTCAGGGAGGGGGAACTCCCCCTTAACTCTCCAGTACTGTTAGGAAGGGAAGACAGACCCTCCTGCCCCCATGCAGAGAGGACCTTACCCTCTCATCTTCCTCCCAGCCCAAGAGGGGGTGCTCAAAACCCTTGCCCCAGGGACCCCCATCATCCATCAGCTCAGGGACTCTGCCTCAGGCAGCCCCATACCTTGGGGAAACCCTCCTTATACACCTCAGGGAAAACCTCTCCAGCCCTTCACCTCATGCACCCCCACATCTCAGGGAGCATTCCACACACACACACACCTTAGGGCATCCCATGCCTTGGGGAGCACCCCCCCTACACCTCAGGGCAGCCCATACCTCAAGGAGTAGCACATATACACCTCAGGGAGCACCCTCCCTTCACTTTAGGGCACCCCACACAACCTGGAGCACCCCACAACTCATGGAGTAGCCCCCCCTTCAGCTCAGGGTACCCCACAATTCATGGAGTAGCTCCCCCTACACCTCAGGGCACTCCACAACGCAGGGGTAACCCTCCCTTCATCCCAGGGCATCCCACACCTCAGGGAATACCCCTTTTATGCCAGGGAGCATCCCACGAAACAGGGAATACCCCTCTTCAAGGCACCCCATACAGCAGGGAGCACCCCCTTCACCCCTGGGCACCCCACACACCAAGGAGCACCCCACAACTCAGGGGGAAGCTTCCTTTCACCTCAGGGCACCCCACATCTCAGGGAACACCCCTTTCACCCCAGGGAGCACCCCATGCACCAGGGTAGAGCACCCCACACACCAAGGAGCCCCCCACAACTCATGGAGTAGCCCCCCCCTTCACTTCAAGGCACCCCACAACTCAGGGGGAAGCTTCCTTTCACCTCAGGGCACCCCACATCTCAGGGAACACCCCTTTCACCCCAGGGAGCACCCCATGCACCAGGGTATAGCACCCCACACACCAGNCGGGGGTAAGGCGGCGGGGCCGGCGGCCGAGCTCATCCTGACGGCGGGGCAGCGGCCGGGACCGGGCGGCAGCGCCTGAGCATGAGCCCCGCGGGCCGCTCCCCCGCCGCCTCCACCACCGGGCACCAAGGGGTTAATGGCGGCAGCAGCACCGGCCGGGGCCGCTGGGTACGGAGCC
>VYZX01008644.1:87835-100421 GCA_013401335.1 Brachypteracias leptosomus | reverse complement strand
ATCATGTCCACCCTCCCCACATTACACCAATCTCACACACATCATATCCACCTGCCCCATGTCATATCAACCCGCCCCACAACAGGCCAATCAGCCCACATCACACCAACCCGCCCCATATCATGTCCTCCCGCCCCACATCACATCCCGTAACAGCCCAACCAGCCCCACATTATGTCCACCTGTCCCACATCCCACCAACCTGCCCATAACAGGTCAACCAGTCCCACATCACACTGATCTGCCCCACATCACACCAACCAGGCCCACATCATGTCCACCTGCATCACATTACACCAACCTGACCCATAACAGGCCAACCAGTCCACATCACATCGACCTGCCCCACATCACACCGACCTGCCCTGCAACAGACCAACCTGTCCCACATCACAGCAGCCTGTCCCATAACAGGCCAACCAGCCCCACATCATGTCCACCTGCCCCACATCACACCAACCTGCCTCATATCATATCATATCATATCATATCATATCATATCATATCATATCATATCAAGCTGCCCCACATCACACCAGCCAGCCCCACAACAGGTCAGCCAGCCCCACAACAGGTCAACCAGCCCCACATCATGCCCACCTGCCCCACAACAGCCCAACCTGTCCCACATCATGCCAACAAACTCAACATGACGCCAACCCCCCCACATCACACCAACCCACCCCACATAATGTTCACCCTTCCCATATCACACTAACCCACCCCACATCACGCAAGTGCACCCCACACCAGTCCAGCTGCGATGCCACCGCACGCTGAGACCCAACACAGCCATCCCCCCAGCACCCACCTCCATCCCACAGGCAACATCCACCCCAGCCAGGAGGACTATCCCCACTGAGAAGCCACCATCCCCACATACCACGCAGCACTGGGAGCGCCAGTCCTGCCCCCGCACCCCACGGGGGCCACCTGTCCCCACCACCTGCCCAGCATAGGTGGCCACGCTGGAGATGCCCATACCCATCGCACCAGCGGGGACCAGCAGGGGCTGTGCCAAGACACCTTGTCCCCACACCACCAGGAACACCCGTCCTGCCGCCCCAGCAGCTCTGGGAACGCCTGTCCCCGGCACGCGCTGTGGCACTGGAAATGCCTGTTCTCACCAGGTCAGGCAGCTCTGGAAGGGTTGAGTGTGGTTGTGCAGTGCTGGAAAGTCCTATCCTCCTCCTCTCTTCTCCTCCTCTCCTCCTGTCCACTTGTTCTTCTTTCCTCCTCCTTTCCTGTCCTCAGCCCCATGCAGGTCCCACACCATGGAGACCTTCTTCACAGCAGCCTGCCCTAGGTAGAGATGTCCCTCCTTGTGTAGGGAGGTTGGACAAGATGATCTCTAGAGGTTCCTTCCAGCCTGAAACATTCTATGATTCTATGATTCACTGGAAGCCCATCAAGCCTTCATTCACCTGCGCTTCTCACGGGTTTGCAATATTCAAGCTATGTCAATGTGAGTTGTACCAGTGTTGTCTTCATGCTTTTTGTTCTTGGATATTCAATGGTGAGCTCTTTAAAAATAAGGAAAAAGAGGAAGAATAGAAAAGTGGAGTGGAAAGTCAAGTTTTCTGGAGTTTGATGGAGATCCTTGCAGAACTCATCCTCTTCCATCCTCCTCCTTTCTTTGCAGCCTCTCGCCAAGGTCTGTCTTTCTTCAAAGTACTTCTTAGGAGTTGAAAACGGAGCATCCAGACTCCTGAGCTGTGATTGTTGAAATCAGGAGGTTCAAACATAGTAATTTTGGACCTGTTGTATCAGTTTGATTCACCTCCTGGTTTCTGGTTCATTACAATACACGTGCTCCTCCTTTTGAACTTTCCATCTTCACCTTGGGGGATCGAAACTTGTTTTTTAAGATGAAATCTTCAAAAAGGAGCCTACAAGAAAGCTGGGGAGGGACTTTTTATGGGGACTTGTAGTGATAGGATGAAGGGTAATAGGTTTAAACTGGAGAAGGAGAGATTTATATTAGCAATTAGGAAGAAGTTTTTCCCCATGAGGGTGGGGAGATGCTGGAACAGATTGGCCAGAGAAGTTGTGGATGCCCCAACACTGCATATGTTCAAGACTAGGTTGGATGGGGCTCTGAGCAACCTGGTCTAGTGGGAGGTGTCCCTGCCCATGGCAGGGGGTTGGGACTAGGTGGTCTTTGAGGTCCTTNTGATCTTTGAGGTCCCTTCCAACCCATACCATTCTATGACTCTATGAATCTGGGAGGTTTTTTTGCCCAAGGTGTGAAAAATGCCTTTGGAATGATAAAAATGATCTTCACATCAAGAGATTTGGGAATACTTTCTGAATTTGAAACTCTTTAGCTACGCTTCCTCCACTGAGTTAAACTAATTCTGGCTCAGAATTACACATAAAATCAGAGAGGATCCCAGTTGTAGGAACTGCTGAGATAAATCACTAACAACAGTTTATAGCAACAGCATGAAGATGTCACTCCTTGTTTGCCCAAAACATCAAAAGATTTAAAAATAAAGTAAATCCTTGGATATATGACTTTTCTTGATGCTGACTTGGTGAATTTAAAGTCCGTATTCCTATTTTTCTTCATTTCCACAGGAGCAGATGACAATCTCAAAACTTGCTTAAAATATCACTGCTGAGAAAAGCCAAATGAGTTACTTAACGTAGCTGCTCACACGGCCTATATATGGAGATTACATTTAATTTCCTGCTTAATGTAGACTGAGAGCTCTAACCCATCATTCAGGGACTAAAAAGCAACGTTTCCCCCAGAGGAAAATTCAAATATGACCCCAAATCCCATTATAATTTATTAATGATTTCTAGCAGTGGAACTGATACAGCTCCAAAGTCCCTGCAGGTCTCCAGCTCATGCTAGCTGAGGGTTTGGCCTCACATGCTAAATTTCAGACTTATCTTTGCTTTTTGCTGTCTTAGTATCAAGGGACTATTTCCAAGAGCATTATAAAATGAGGAGGTTCTAGGGATAAAGGTTCGTTTTATTTTCATTGAGCAGTTAAGTCCATCCCTTGCTTAGTTCACCGCAGACCATTCAACACCATGAGAGTCATTTAACAACCTAAGTTGTGCCTGAATTCAAATAAAATGATCCCTTTTGGTGTTAAAATATTAAATTAATTAATAAAGATTACTGCATTATTTTAACCAGAGTATTTGCCAGCTGCAGCTGAGGACAACTGTGGCTTCTGGATAATCTTAAAGGTCTTTTCCAACCTCAATGATTCTATAATGCTTTTATCCCTGGTTTATGAATTCATAGAATCAGAATTGTCAGGGTTGGAAGGGATCTTAAAGATCATCTCGTTCCAACCCCCCTGCCATGGGCAGGGACACCTCCCACTACACCACTTGCTCACAGCCCCAGCCAGCCTGGCCTGAAAAATGTCCAGGCATGGGGCTTCCACCACCTCTCTGGGCAACCTGGGCCAGTGTCTCCCTACCCTTACGGGGAAGAACTTCTTCCTAACGTCTCATCTCAATCTCTCCACCTCTAGTTTTGATCCATAGTCATTCACAGCAGTAGCACTGGAGCAGAACCACCAATCTCAGCTGTACTTGTGGCCTTACATAGGATTCTATGTAATTTACTGGTGCCCGAGGAGGTTGTAATTTGAATTCTTAAACCACATAAAAAGGCTGCTATTATCTGTCTGCATCGTTTTGAAGATCACAGCATGACCTTTATTACATCCCACTGGATGTTCATGTGGCTGGTTATCATAGAAGAGGAAATTCTTGCGGCTGCAGAAGTGCAGGGATGCAGACAGCTCATCCAACCTCCATGAGCTGCCATCTGCCCAAGATGTGTGATGTGGTCAATATGCTGGAGAGAAGAGTCATCCAGAGGGACCTTGTCATGTTAGAGAGGTAGGCCCATGGAGAGCCATGGAGCTGGTGGAGTGAGGCCAGAGGAGGTCCCAGCAATGGTGGGAGGGCTGGAAGCCTCTGCTGGAGGCCAGGCTGGGAGAGTTGGGCTTGTTCAGCCTGGAGAAGAGAAGGCTCCAGGGAGACCTTCTGGTGGCCTTGCAGGACTTAAAGGAAGCCTGTAAGAAAGATGAGGAAGGACTTTTCCAAGGACATGTAGTGATACCACAAGGGGTGACAGCTTTAAGCTGAAAGAGGGTAGATTTAGATTAGAAGCAAGAAAGAAATTCTTCACCATGAAGGAGGTGACCCCCTGTCCCAGGTTGCCCAGAGAGGTGGTGGCTGCCCCATCCCTTGAACTATTGCAGGTGAGGTTGGGGGGGCTCTGAGCAACCTGCTCTAGTTGCAGATGTCCCTGCTCAGTGCAGGGGGGTTGGACTAGAAGACCTTCAAAGATCTTTTCCAAACCAAATGTTTCTGTGATCTGTAGTTTTCTTCAAGTGGATCCATCAGGCAAACAGGAATAAAAAGTGTTTTTAAACCATCATATGATCACTGAGCATGTCTTCTGTTCACATGTGGTCTGAACGCACACCAGTGACTCCTCAGTTTGACCTTATGGAAAGCGAGGGGCAGTTTCTTCTGGATGTTTTTTGTAGAAAGCAAAGCCAGAAAATAATTAAAATTATTAGTAACAGAATTTAAACATGCAATTTCAACAACAAAGGGTAAACAGTTTTGTGGAATAAAGCACAATTTCGAAAACCCTCTGGACAAATTAACTCCAATACACTTGGGAAATGTCAGAAATAACAGTGCTCTTCTTGCTTGGTGGCACCGAATTTGAGATACATGGGTTAGTGCTCATTTAAATAACATATGGTGGAGATTATTTAATGGACTTTATGGCAAGTTTCGGCCTTGGGAAAGGAAGCAATGACCTTGTGACTGATGGCAATTCCTACTTCTGCCACAGATCAGGTCAAATATGCTTCTTAGTGGGGTGTGAAATCAAAGCAAAATCACCCAAATGAGCAAACATACTCCAGTGATGGATGGAAGGATTCCAAGTGCAGAGGAAAATAATTCAGGTTTGGGAGTTATTTAAAGAAGAGAAAAAAAGCTTAAATTTTGCCACTGAATGCCTATCAATTAATGTCATTTATAGCCACAGATGTAGAGTTTAAAAAGTTTGTTTAACTTTGCCTTTGGAGCGACCAAGCTCAAGCAACAGAGACTAACACAAGGATGGGTTTGTGGACACTAAAGCCTGGACCCTTTTATGTCCAAGATATTTCGTAGCATCTGTATTTCTAGTTGCAGTTGAATAAGTTTGCTCTATGCACAGAGGTTGTTTTAAACTGCTGTAAGACACTCGCAGCTACCCAAGACTTTCTAGTCATCCCCATGCAATATATCAGAGGCTTACAGTGAAAAGCACAATTAAAGGTCAGATCTTTTTACCAAGCCTCTTGGTTTTGAATTAATAACAATATAAGTCTGAGCATCAGCTGAAGAGCCTCTAAGATATCAGCTGGTACTACAAAATATTGATATCTTTAGCAATGATTTGGATGAGGGGCTCAAGGGCACCCTCATTAAGTCTCATTAAGTCTGCTCATTAAGTCTGCAGACAACACCAAGTTGGGCCAGAGTATTGAGCTGCTTCAGGGTACGGAGGCTCTACAGAGGGATCTGGCCAGGCTGGATCAATAGGCTAAGGCCAATGGAATGAGGTTCAACAAGGTCAAGTGCTGAGTCCTGAACTTGGGTCACAACAAGCCCCTTCAATGTTCCAGGCTTGGGGAAGAGTGGCTGGAAACTGTCCAGTTGTCAACAGATGGCTGAAGATGAGCCAATGAATGCCCAGGTGTCCAAGAAGGCCACCAGCCACCTGGCTTGTGTCATCACCAATGTGGCCAGTAGGACTAGGGAAGTGACTGTCCTTCTGTATTCAGCACTGGGGAGGCTGCCCCTTGAATTCTGGGTTTGATTTTGGGTGCCTCACTCCAAGAAGGACCTTGAGGGGCTGGAGCATGTCCAGAGAAAGACAACAAAGCTGGGGAAGGGTCTAGACCACAAGTCTTGTGAGGAGCAGCTGAGGGACCTGGGGTTGTTCAGCCTGGAGAAAAGGAGGCTCAGGGGAGACCTTCTGGCTCTCAATAACTCCCTGAAAGGAGGTTGGAGACAGGTGAGGTTGGGCTCTTCTCCCAAGGAACAAGCAGCAGGGCAAGAGGAAACGGCCTCAACTTGCACCAGGGGAGGTTTAGGTTGGACATTAGGAAAAATGTCTTCTGTGAAAGGGTTGTGAAGGGCTGTGCCAGGCTGCCCAGGGCAGTGGTGGAGTCCCCATCCCTGGGGCTGTTTAAAAGACTCGTAGATGTGATGCTGAGAGACCTGGTTTCGTGGTGCCCTGGCAGTGCTGGCTTGACAGTTGGACCTGATGATCTTAAAGGTCTTTTCCAACCTAAACAATTCTATGATTCTCCTGGTCTATGTGCAGAGGTTCAGACAAATGCTGAAAACATGCTCAAGTTACCATATTTAGCTCCAAGGGGGGGGTTATAAATTTGCAAGTAAATTGGCCATTGTTTGCACTTCACCATCCTTGTCAGCTGCATACATGGCTTTGTTAATTGATTTCATTAATTTATCATAACTTTCCTGGCTGCCCCAATAGAGATAAATCCTACCTCAGATACAGAGACTTCATTGTACTTATGACACATCATCAAACTGTTCTCTTCTCATTATGTGCACAAAGGAGATACCCTGTCAGTAGAAGACATTTGCAAGTCAGCTCACAACCATTAGACAATTTCCACTGAGGAGTGGAAGGGAATTCCTGGTGCTTTGAAGTGCAAATGATGCTTAGAACATCTATTATTACCCTGGTGTTTAGAAGAGCTCTTATTTTCATGGGAAAACTTCCTTCTTCAACTCAACTATATAGAATCATAGAATTGTCAGGGTTGGAAGGGACCTTCAAGATCATCTCGTTCCACCCCCCCTGCCATGGGCAGGGACACCTCCCACTAGAGCCCACTAGAGCCCCATCCAGCCTGGCCTTCCAAATGGCCAGGCATGGGGCTTCCACCACCTGCCTGGGCAAACTGGTACAGGTTGAATATATATTTTTTAATGAGATAGGGAAATAAAATAGATTTTATAAGAGATAGATTCATGAAGAACAGCAGCACAATCTCAGAGCGAGGTGATCCCCACGTCAACCTTTACAAACCACCTTTATTCCCATACCAACTAGTTTCTACAAGAAGTAATTAGTAATTTTGGTAATTTCTTCAGGCACTGAGTGTCTTTTTGCTATGTAGACTTTAGTGTTTGGCACCTGAGCTCTTCCCTCGCCAAGAGTCTTCACAACACAATTGCATAATACAGAGCAACAGCCCATAAACCAAACCTAATTTCTGGGGAAACATTTGTTGCTTTAAACCATGTTGGTTTCAAACCACGGGTGCATTATTTCTTTGAAGCTCTCAGTATGCTAAAACATTGTGGTTTAGGGGAAAGGGTGTTGTTTGTTTTGCTGGTTTTTCTGGGTGGCTTGGGAAATGTGTTGGTTGAATGAAGTCATCCACCCAAGACAGGTTCAAACCCACTGAAGTCAACAGATTACATTTAAGCATCTTTGGTGGGGTTTTGATCAAGCTTATGGTGAGGATTTGAAAAAAAAATTCTCATCAGGTTATAGAATCACAGAAGAGTTTGGGTTTGGAAAGGATCTTTAAAGGTCATCTAGTCCAACCCCCCTGCAGGGAGCAGGGACATCTGCAACTAGAGCAGGTTGCTCAGAGCCCCCCCCAACCGCCCCTGCAATGGTTCCAGGGATGGGGCAGCCACCACCTCTCTGGGCAACCTGGGGCAGGCTCTCACCACCCTCAGGCTCAAAACTTTCTTCCTTTTCTCTAGTCTAAGTCTCCCTTTTTTAGTTTAAAACCATCACCCTTGTCCTGTCCCACAGACCCTGCTTAAAACCCTGGACCCATCTTTCTGACAGGCCCCTTTTAAGCACTGAAAGGTCACAAGAAGGTCTCCCTGGAGCCTTCTCTTCTCCAGGATAAACAAGCCCAACTCTCCCAGCCTGGCTGCCCAGCAGAGGCTTCCAGCCTTCCCACCATTGCTGGAGCCTCCTCTGAACCCACTCCACCAGCTCCATGTCTTGCTGGCCTGGGAAGAAGTTCTCCAAATGGTCAAGACACTGTGATGTGATTGAGGTCAGAGATGAATGCTGCAGCAGCAGCTCTACCTGAATTAGCCCCGACAAACTTTTTTCCAACCTTTCCTCACCAACCTGTGATGGAGTCAGCCTGTCCCAACCCTCTTAACTATCCTAGAAAGTTTGTCTTTAATAGCAAATCCAATTTTATTTTTTTCTGCTGCCTTAAAATCTGTTGTTATTTGCCTTATTTTCAGGGAATGATGGATGCATGGACCTAAGATACTGGAGAACTTCAGGGATGTTGGACTCAGTTCTGCTACAGGAATCTCATCCACTGGTTATAGAATCATAGAATCATAGAATGTTTCAGGCTGGAAGGGACCTCTAGAGGTCATCTAGTCCAACCTCCCTACACAAGTAGAGACATCTCTACCTAGGGCAGGCTGCTCAGAGCCCCAGCAAGCCTGACCTTGAAGGACTCCAGGGATGGGGTCTACACCACCTCTCTGGGCAGCCCATTCCACTGATCCATCACCCTCAGGTTAAAGAACTTTTTTCTAACATCCAGCCTAAATCTCTCCTCTCCTAGCTTAAAACCATCACTCCTTGTCCTATCATTACAAACCTTTTTGAATAGACCTTATAGTGTAACCTGAGTACATGAACCTGAATTTTTTCCTTTGCAGAAGATATTTCATCATATTTACCCCAGTGAGAGTGTTGCCAATTAGTTGAGAAGTCGTTTGAATGAGCTTGTTGAAAAATCCACACAAAAGCTCATTGTCCACAAGAGCTGGAGGGGGGTCAAGTGGCAGGGGGTTGTAAAAACTGCCTTCAGAAGGATGTTATTACCTCATCACTGTGGCCATAAAGAAAAGCTTTAACCAGGGAAAAAGCTTAACAAGTTCAATAAGTGTTCAAAGAACCTCACAAAAACTTCTTGGTTTGGGAACAGCTTGAGCTATTTCTTGGTGAGCTGTGTTTTGAGTATAGTAAAATAGAATTGCTGCCACCAAAAGTCCTGCTGGGATCATCCCAGGTTTCATAAGTGAGGCAAGATCAGGCCCAGATAGTTCAGGATGATGATGCTTGAAAAGGCCTCCTGGAAATGGCCTTTGGGATCAAAGCCACGAGTCCACAGTGAGCTTACTCAGGGACACATCTGCATCAATCACAGGAGGTTTGGGCTTCATGGGACTTTTTTTAATCCAGTGTCCAGTTCTGGGCTCCCCAGTTCAAGAGGGACAGGGAAATACTGGAGAGAGTCCAATGGAGGCTATGAGGATGATTAAGGGACTGGAACGTGTCTCTTAGAAGAAAAGGCTGAGAGACCTGGGGCTGTTTAGCCTGGAGAAGAGAAGACTGAGAGGAGATCTGATCAATGCTTATAAATATCTAAAGGGTGGGGGTCAGGAAGATGGGGCCAGACTCTATTCAGTGGTGTCCAGTGACAGGACAAGGGGAAACAGGCACAAGCTTGAACCCAGGAGATTCCACTTCATCATGAAGACAAACTTCATTATCATGAGGGTGATGGAGCCCTGGCCCAGGCTGCCCAGAGAGTTTGTGAAGTCTCCTTCTCTGGAGACTTTCAATCCCCCCTGGACATGATCCTGAGTGATCTGTCCTAGGTGAAGCTGCTTTGGCAGGGGGGTTGGATGAGATGATCTCCAGAGGTCCTTTCCAACCCCTACCATTCTGTGGGACTGTTATCTGAGCTTTGAGTGAGGGAGTGCTCTCATCCTGCTCACCAAGGCTTGGCCAGGGGCTGGTTTGCCCTCTCAACTGCTCTTGCAGGAGTTTGGAAAATGCTATTTTGGTTCAGATATAAACCCCAAACTCCAAGTCATTAAATGTGCTCTAGAATGGAAGATGCTGTACAAATATCCATGATGGTGAGACCCCACCTGAGTCCAGCTCTGGAGTCCTCAACACAGCAGAGCCATGGAGCTGGTGGAGCGGGGCCAGAGGAGGCCCCAGCAATGGTGGGAGGGCTGGAAGCCTCTGGTGGGAGGCCAGGCTGGGAGAGTTGGGCTTGTTCAGAGATAAATTTCCTTCAGGGACTTCTGGCAATGTGACAGGAGATATTCCATGACCATACCTACACAGGAGCTTAGGATTTTTGTATCTTGCTTGGAAGACAGCCCTTGCAGCAACTTGCAGAGCCAGTGCTTCTCCAGGGGTGAACCACCAGCCTTGGGCCTTGATATGTGGTCCACTGAAAGCAGAATCATCTTCTGGTTGATTTACATGAATTTTCAACATAGCCTCCAGTGAAAGTGAGTGACTGGTGGTGACCACTTTGAGGTGGGTGGGTGTGATGGATCCTGTGTGGATGGTCCTGTGCAGAGTATCTTCTAAACAGGCAGAAAGCTGCAACTAGTTGAATTTCTCTGACATAAAAGATGTTTCAGTGGCTGATCTGAGGTCTCAGAGCAAAGAAGTTGCTTGTTGTGAGCTCCTTCTCAAGAGCCTTCCTCTGAAATCAGATATACTGAAACTTTCTATTAAAGGATAATGATCCCAAGGGGCAACAGCATTTGAGCTACTTCAAGCTGTTGGAGGCTAACACTTCAACCCAATGTGTGATCTTAGCAACTCCTCTAATTAAAAAAAAAACAACACAGAAGATGTAGACACGTTGTCATCAGTCTGAGAAACAACATCAACAGCAGACAAAGCATGTGGGTTAGAACAGGGAGCTTCAGAGGTGGCCCATATTTATCAGCACACCCCTAGGACAGTCCCCAGAATGATCCACACTGTGGTACACCAAGTAAGACCTGTAACATAGCTGGTGTCATCCCAAAGCAGTGAGTGCTGGTGGGGCCTCCTCATATAACCAGCTGAAAATTCCAGAAAAAAACTTGGAAAATACTGTTCCTTATCCCAAGCTGATTAATCCTCCTTTTTATTTTTTTCTCTGCTCCACCTTTTAGTTCATTGTCTATATGGTTAAATAAATTGGTTCAGCTGCTTCTGTTCACTTATGAAGCAAGTTCAGTAATCACAGAATCATAGAATGTTTTGGGGTTGGAAGAGACCTTCATGGTCATCTATTCCAACCCCCCTGCACTGAGCGGGGACATCTGCAACTAGAGCAGGTTGCTCAGAGCCTGAATTCTGCTTCACCTGCATTTTCACCTTGCAGGGGTGGTGGTGTGATTTCCTCACTTCATCAGATGTGAAATGCTTGTACTTTCCATCTTAAAAGTGTCTGCGTTTCACCAATGGGCAAAGTAAATCCTTCTGTGGAATATTTATAGACCTCTTTAAAGCCCTTTGTATGGAAAACCTTGGCAGGATGATCCATTAATGAGTATGAAAGCTAAGCATACAGACAGAGAAAAAAAAATCAATATACACATTGGCTGGGAAGCCTCTCCAGGACTGTATTTGCAGCAAAACCTTCTACTCTCATCAGCCATAAATGCCTCCAGGATAATATAGCACATTATGTTGGACATTAGGAAAAAGTTCTTTAATATGAGAGTTGTTGATCACTGGAACAGGGTGCCCAGAGACGTGGGGAAGGCTCCATCCCTGGAGACGTTCAAGGTCAGGCTTGATGGGGCTCTGAGCAACCTGACCTAGTTAGAGGTGCCCCTGCTTATTGTAGGGGGGTTGAGCTAGATGACCTTTGGATGTCCCTTCCAACCCAATACCTTCTATGATTCCACCAAAACTTCAAGACTTTCTTCATCTTGACTTATTAGGAATCATTTGTAGGTCGTACCATTTTGACTGACTCTTCACTGATGAAACCTGTACATCTATTTACATTTGTTGGAAGACACATCCAAGCCCTTTGACGTGACAAGGAAGGAGAATGGATGGGTACTATGGTTTCTCCTGCTCCACAACCTATTTGGATAAGATATCTGTCATCTTTTACCTCCAACTGGTCTTACAAGAGAGCTAAATGCTTCTTCCTACCCTTCCTGCTAGTTCATTGAAGAAGACGTGTCACAAGACATTCAGCAGTCCAGTCACTGGGCCAGGGATAGACCTGTGGTCAGGATGGAGATCAATGGCTCTTCATGCCATGAGAGAATTGTTCAGCCTGGAGAAGAGAAGGCTCCAGGGGGACCTTATAGTGACCTTCCAGTATCTGAATGGGGCTACGTAAAGGCAGGGGAAGGTCTATTCAAAAGGGTTTGTGATGACAGGACCAGGAGTGATGGTTTTAAGCTAGGAGAGGAGAGATTTAGATTGGATATTAGAAAAAAGTTCTTTAATCTGAGGGTGATGGATCAGTGGAATGGGCTGCNCCCCAGTCAAGTCAGAGAACTTAGTGTTTCAAGAACTGAGTGAGTTTCCCCAAAAATCCTGCTCTCAGGGTGGGAGAATAGAAATAAACATCAGACCAGCTCTTCCTGGTGCCTGACTCGGTGAAGTATGTAAGACAGTAATGTTTGCATTAGAAACCAACCATCAGAGTGGTTTTAGAATCACAGAATTGTCAGGGTTGGAAGGGACCTTAAAGATCATCTGGTTCCAACCCCCCTGCCATGGGCAGGGACACCTCCCACTACA
>VYZX01008644.1:73698-87799 GCA_013401335.1 Brachypteracias leptosomus | reverse complement strand
GGGAGGTGGTGGAGGCCCCATCCCTGGAGTCCTTCAAGGTCAGGCTTGATGGGGCTCTGAGCAGCCTGCCCTAGGTAGAGATGTCCCTGCTTGTGTGGGGAGGTTGGACCAGATGACCTCTAGAGGTCCCTTCCAGCCTAAAACATTCTATGATTCTAGGCTCTGTTGGCATTATGGGCTTGAGGTGGAAAGGCTCATTTGATAGTAAACTGGCAGCAGCTTGATGGCAGCTATTGGTGTCTATGGCAAAGTCACAGAATCACAGAATGTCAGGGATTGGNCATGGGGCTTCCACCACCTCTCTGGGCAACCTGGGCCAGTGTCTCCCCACCCTCATGGGATGCCACACAACGGGAATATGAAATCTTGACACAGGGGCTGATATTTGACATGATGAGAGGGTCGTCCCATCATGTGTAAACTCGATCAAAGCACAACAGAAAGCAAAGCACACAGAGCAAAGCCAGGAACTTCTTCAGGAAAAGCTCCTGACGTGTGATCAGATAGCAAGGGTGGAGCAGCCTGCCCTAGGTAGAGATGTCCCTACTTGTGTAGGGAGGTTGGACCAGATGACCTCTCGAGGTCCCTTCCAGCCTCAAACATTCTATGATTCTATGATCAGATCTGTGAGAAACCTGGGTACTGGTAAATGGTCAGACCATGGATGGAGTCCAAATTCCCACCAGGCTTCTCTTACAGCCTGTTAAAACATTCTCACCCCAGTCCAGAAGAAGATAACCACAAAGCAGGGTAGAGAAACTCTGCATTGGCATTTTTCTTCCTGCCCTTTCAGCTGCTAAACATGGTCCTTGGAACCCCCGGCAGAAGTAGGCAAGAAATTGCCAACTTTTTTGATAGTCCAGGTTTTCCTTTAGAGAGAAAAACCTCATTTCACTTGAGCTGGTGCCAAACAGCCCCATTTCCCCAATGATCATTTTACAGCATGAAGCTTAGAAGGATTTGCACTGTAGAAATTCCTCTGTTATTCCCTGTGGTCCTGCTGAATTGTCTAAATATTTATCCAGAGGGTAATGGATCCATGTCTGCCATGTCTGGGCCTCCTCCTCCTCCTGCAAGGCTCTTCCAGGCTGGGTTAGTGGTTTCTCAGCATTGCTCCCTGGCACTTCCCCAAGATGCTTTTGGGTTTTTCTTTTTATGATGTTACTGAGAAGCACCTCATGAGGGCAGCATGTCCCCTCTTTTGCTGTTCTCCACCTGGACTGCTTCCAGGCTGAATAATAATAATAAAAAAGCTGTATATGTGCTATAAATGGCACTATTCTGCTCATAATACTTTCAATAACGAGGGGTCTCAAAACAAGATGGTGACATCCCACCTCATGACATGCTGGGGCTATAGAAATACTGCTGCCTTGCTTTGTAGACAGGCAAAAACAGCTAAATAAACCCATGTGACATAGAATCATAGGAACTAGAATGGGTTGGGTTGGAAGGGGCCTTTCAAGGTCATCGAGTCCAACCCCCCTGCAGGGAGCAGGGACATCTGAGCAGGTTGCTCGGAGCCCCGGCCAACCTCAACTGGAATGTCTCCAGGGATGGGGCATCAACCACCTCTCTGGGCAACCTGGGACAGGGTTTCACCATCTTCAGCATAAAATATTTCTTCCTCATATCTAGCCTGAATCTACCCTCTTTTAGTTAAAACCATCCCCCCTTGTCCTATCACAACAGGCCCTGATCAAAAGTCCCTCCCCATCTTTCTTGTAGGCCTCCTTGAAGTCCTGCAAGGCCACCAGAAGGTCTCCCCAGAGCCTTCTCTTCTCCAGACTGAACAAGCCCAACTCTCCCAGCCTGGCCTCCCACCAGAGGTTCTTCCAGCCCTCCCACCATTGCTGGGGCCTCCTCTGGCCCCGCTCCACCAGCTCCATGGCTCTGCTGTGCTGAGGACTCCAGAGCTGCCCCAGCACTGCAGGGGGGTCTCCCCAGAGGGGAGCAGAGGGGCAGGATCCCCTCCCTTGGCCTGCTGGCCATATGCTTAGGATGCCATTGCAGATGTCCATACTTTTTCTATAAAATTAGTCACGTACCCTTTTGCTCCAGTTCTGTTTGCTGGAGGGAGATCTCCAATGTGAGACAAAGGGGACAAAGTATGACAGAAACTCTGTAAATGCAGGAGGAAGAAGAGTTGACACTGTAGTCCTTTTTCCAGCCTGTAAGGAGGCATGAGCAGGTACAAGAAGAGGTTGAAAGGCCCCTGGTTATTTTCCTTCCCTTTTTAACAACCAGGCTTGCGAGCCAAATATCAGCCAGAAGTGAAAAGAAATGTATTTATCAGGAAGGGGCAAATAAAAGAGTACAAGAAGACTGGGATCAGAAAGGGCTGATACAGCCCAGTGCAGAGCAAGGCATAGATTTATCAGGGCTCTTGAAGGTACCATGAGGAATCTCAGGAGGACAGGGAGGTCTTAGAGCACTGGAGAAGTGCAAATACAATTATTACCAAGCTAAACAACAGCAGAGGAAGAGGAGGCTGCTGAGCTACAGGCAAGACAGGTCTAAGGAAAGCAAAAATGTCCATTTCTCACAAGAGGCTGTAAGAAGAGCTTTATCAGGGCTGGTCCATCATGTGTGATGTGGTTTAGTGGTGGAGTCCCCATCCCTGGAGGGATTTAAAAGCTGTAGAGAAGTGGTGTTGAGGGATGTGGTTTAGTGATGACTAGAAGTGCTGGGTTTACAGTTGGACTCAATCTTAAAGATCTTTTCCAACCTAAATGATTCAATGCTTCTACAGGCAGGAGCTTAACTCTTGTTATGGCCAAGGGAAGATGCCTGGACAGCAAAGCAAGAGTACAGCAATAACCATCCTGACACTGGCCAGCAATAGGTAGCATGGTCACCATGGAGTCAGAGGTGATATCTTTAATTTCCATTAATATTTACACCATTTTACAATATGACAGTGGAGGCCCCATCCCTGGAGATGTTCAAGGTCAGGCTTGACGGGGCTCTGAGCAACCTGCCCTAGTTAGAGGTGTCCCTGCTTATTATGGGGGGACTAGATGACCTTTGGAGGTCCCTTCCAACCCAAAACATTCTGTGATCTCTTTTCTTCTGGATGCTGTGTACATCAAAGGCAGCCCCTCCTCAAGAAGCCTCTATGTGACATAGGCAACTACAAATATGCAGGTGCAGGGAAAAGTACCTACAGTCCCAGGATACCCCCAGTGAGTCTTTTGCTAAATCAATCAAAATCAGTAAACACATCACAAGCCAGAGATTAATTTTAGGGAAGGCTCTTTCCCCTGCTCTCCTAAGACTGGCAAGAGAAGTGAAAACCAACAGCAGAAGAGCTTGGAAGGAGCCATTCATCCATGAGCTGAGCTCAGAAAGTTGGTGGAAACTTGTATGAAACCATCATGACCTGTGCTGGTACCTTGGGCACAAGAGAAAATCAAAGGAAAGTTCCTCTTCTATAGACTGGTAGCAAATAGGTAGAAAAAGAGCAATATTCAGTGGCATTCTCATGTTAGACCTTAATTAAGGGGACTTCCAGCACAGCCAAGAGCTTTGGGCAGAGCTGGTGTGACCTTGCAGGATGGATGATTAAAGGACATTCATCCAGCCCTTTGTAGGAATGGATCTTTATTTGAAATAACCCCCTCCCTCCTCTGCTTCAGGGGGATTTTTCAAGCAGCAGCTGTGCTTTGACAGAAAACTTGGTAATTGAAAACATCGCTCAGAAAAAAGCTCTGCAAGAACCAACTTCCTCCAGTTTGTGCCAAGGAGGGTTTCTGGGGACTTGTCTGGTCACAAACTGTCAAAAGTGGTTTGTGCAGAGCATTCCCAGCTTCTCTTGCTGTGCTTTTCCAGACAAGTCACTGGAAACCCAGCAGAAGAGAGAGGAGCAAATCAATCCTGAGAGGGGTAAGGAAAAGGGGAAGCAAGAGAGACACCAGGTTTATCTTCTGGAACAGGAGACTTTCAACCTCCATTAGTCAAGCCCAGAAAGGGCAAAGAATGAGTTTGGCTTTCACCTTGAGGAACAGCAGTGGAAAGTCAGCCAGCGTGGATGGACCAGGTCCATAGCTCCACCCCAACAGGTTAAACCCTCCCTTGTTGCTGAAAGAGCCCACATGAACTTTGCAGCAATCTGTGCTATTTCTGGAGCAATTTGCACCTCCAGTGGTAGAAGGCTGGGGCTGTAAGGATCTCCTCAGCTGAGGACCAGGGATGCAATCCAGCTCTTTGTGTGCTAGGCAGCAATAAACCCAAAGTCATTTGCTGAAAGGAGCAAGAAGGCATTTTACAATATGACAGTGGAAGCCCCATCCCTGGAGATGTTCAAGGTCAGGCTTGATGGGGCTCTGAGCAACCTGCCCTAGGTAGAGATGTCTCTGCTTATTGTAGAGGGGTTGGACTAGATGACCTTTAGAGGTCCCTTCCAACCCAACCCATTCTATGGTTCTATGAACTTTATCTGCTCAGTAAAGGAGGCTGTACCCACATTCACAGGCAAAAACCCACCCAGACTTGCTGAGCCCATCCTGGGTGTCCCATGCAGGGACACTGCAGATCAATGTGGTTCTGCTTTTGGACAGACAGACCAATTTGCTTCCCATACAAGCCAAGGCAGAGCCACCATCACACAAGGAATTGCCACAACATGAACCCAGCCACGTCCCACCCCAATCTCAAAGAGACCAAGTCAGCCCTCTCTTTTTGCCCGAGTTTATTTCTAGAAATTTGTACAAAAATTGATACTCCATAATACAATCGTCTATCAAAGATGACAGAGGAGCATTTGTGTTTAGAGGCAAGATCCCAGGAATGTGAAGAACCATCATCTTGCGTGGAGGAAAGGCACATTTTGAGCTCAAAAATCCACTCAACTGGACCGTTGACAAGGCAGGTCAGACATGCGAGTAGTGCAATGTTTCAGGTTTACACATCAACACGTTGTACTCTGAAGAAATCTCACTACAAGCAGTGTTAACATCCACGTAAACATTTGATAAACACTTTCTTTTAGAAAAACCAAGAATTTGCTCACTTTAGCTCCTATGTGTGAAAAGGCTACTCCTTTACATTCACTGGACGGGATATTTAAAAGCCATCTCTGGGCAGAAGTTCCTCCGAGCTTTCCCCAAATGCTTTTTGGGATCCAAGGAGCTCTCCACATGAAGAGTCCTGCTGCATTTACCCCTTACAGGCTGCCCTGCAACACTGGGGCCACATGATTGCACCATCCCACCACTCCCAAAACCTTGTGCTTGGAGTTTTGTGGCTATGAAGGAGTCCCATGTTCTCCCAGCTCTGGACAAGAAGGACCTGGAAGAGACCTGCTTCCAAAACAACATTCAAGTGGTGAAGTTACAGCCACCAAAGCATCCACCACACTACGGATTGAGGTCCACCAGGTTTGTACCTCCTTTGGTTTCCTGCACCACCCACAGTAGGTGCTACACCAAGGGGTTTGGTGCTTTCAGAAGGGGCTTTTCCAAAGCAGAAAAGCCCTTGTGCTCCACAAGCATGTCTCAACATGGCTCATGTGCAACACGCCTGTAATCCTGCTGTACTCAAATCAACCTGCTGCTTTTTGGACTGAAAAACCAGGTGGGTCCCTCCTCAAATCATTCCCCCCCATCCACATCCTCACAGCAATGGGGAGTTGTGCTTTTTCTTTGGGGTTAGAAAGACATTTGTAATGGGATTTATCCAAAGTAAAGCCTCTTTTATTTTTAAGAGTGGTCTAGCAATACTTTAAACACCTTCTTTGCAAGACACATACACCCACACATGCTTTCAAGTACACGATGACAGCTTGGACTCCTGGAGAAGATGTGTTGATTTTGAGGAGGAGGTGCTGCTGAGCCTGTCCCTTCAGTTGACTTCCAAGACCTCAGTCTCTGGCAGGCCAAATTTGCTCTTATACTTGTCAAAGAGTTTGATCAGGGAGTCCACGTACATGCTGTGGTAGAAGTCCACTTCCTTCTGAGATGGGTTGTCAATTTTGGGGATGGTGATGGGCTCCCCAACTGGTAAGAGAAAAGGGAAAGAGCCATGTTAGGTTGAATGCTCCGTAGAGCCTGGAGATTTGTCCTCTATAGCTACAGCTGTGCTAGTTCATCACATCCACCCTGGCATAGCAGAGCTTGCCATTAGAGCAGAGCTTTGCTCAGCTCATCCCAGTTTTGTTAGGATGTTGTTCCACCACCAAGACCCCCATGAAGAAATGTTGAGCAGTCATGAAGACCCTGGCCCAGGTTGCCCAGAGAGGTGCTCGATGCCACATCCCTGGAAACATTCCTGGTCAGGTTGGACAGGGCTCTGAGCAACCTGCTCTAGTTGATGTCCCTGCTGCCTGCAAGGGGGTTGGACTAGGTGACCCTGAAAGGTCCCTTCCAACCCAAACCACTCTGATTCTATGATCTGCAGCAATACCCAGATACATTTTAGCTACACAAGTGCCAGCAGCACAGATCCTCTTCTATGCAAGGTGGTTGGGAAGTCCCACTTACTGTTCTGCTGTAAATACCATCAAATCCCTCCTCAAATAACAGGAACCAAGACTAAAAGCTGCAGTTCTTGTGCATTCCCCACAAAACCAAAGCAGCACTTTTTTTTCCTCCCTCAAACCTTGCTGCTTTGGAGGCCTCAAAGGCAAAATTTAGGGCTGGCTTTAAGCTTCAGCCATCAGACAGCATCACACTGCCCGTCCTAGGAGTGCAGGGGCCAGGCTGCTTCTGGCTTGAGCCATCTAAGACCAAAAGGTGGCAGCTACAGCATTTTTTCCTCGATAGAGCTCACTGGTTGGCAGCAGAGCATGATGAGAGGCTTGTAACCCATGGAAACCATTCCAGCTCATGCTCAGTTCATAGAATCATAGAATGTTTCAGGCTGGAAGGGACCTCTAGAGGTCATCTGGTCCAACCTCCCTACACCAGCAGGGACATCTCTACCTAGCGCAGGCTGCTCAGAGCCCCAGCAAGCCTCACCTTGAAAGACTCCAGGGATGGGGCCTCCACCACCTCTCTGGGCAGCCCATTCCACTCATCTATCACCCTCACATTAAAGAACTTTTTGCTAATATCCAGCCTAATCTCTCCTTTCCTAGCTTAAAACCATCACTCCTGGTCCTATCATTACAAACCTTTTTGAATAGACCTTCCCCCACCTTTACGTAGCCCCCTTCAGATACTGGAAGGTCAGTTGTGTTGGAAGGTTTTATGTAGAAGGGAAACCAGAGCTTTATAGTCTAGACTCCAAGACCAAGCTAGAGTAGGGTGATGGATACACTCAAGCACACTACCAACTAGAGAAGCACAGAGCATCTTTATACCAAGACCTTACCAACAGTAGTGATGGGCTTGGAGTAAGGTAACAGCCCCCAGGTGTTGGAGGAGAAGAGGCCACGGCCATGAAAGATGCACGGAGCAAAGCCAATGTGCTTCTGAAACTTCTTCTGCACCCATCTTCCCCAGGAGCCCTCCTCGAAGATCACCTGCTTGTACACTTCATTCTCTCCAAAGGAGTAGACAGGAACCAGGTCCGCGCTAGAGAGATGGGGAGATGTTAGGACCCTATGTCCATGGTCTGCAGTACCACCACAGCTGTGCTTGCAGCACAAGATACTGATGGAAATCAGCCAGACTTGACATGATATAGTAGATATATTTTTAAGGTATGCAAGAGAATTGTACTCACTATGGGCCCATAGAACACTAACCAGTCAGGCACTGAGTGTGCTTCCATGAATTCTGAGAGAATTGGGATTGTTGAGCTTGGAGAAGAGGAAGCTGAGAGGAGACCTCATTGCTCTCTACAACTACCTGAAAGGAGGTTGTGGTGAGGCTGCTGTTGGTCTCTTCTCCCAAGTTACTAATGACAGGACAAGAGGCCTCAAGTTGCACCAGGGGAGGTTTAGATCGGATGTTATGAACAAGTTCTTTACTGGAAGAGTGGTCAGGCACTGGACCAGGCTGCCCAGGGAGGTGGTGGAGTCACCATCCCTGGAGGGGTTCAGAAAACAAGTAGATGTGGTGCTTTGAGACATGGTCTGGGGGTCAGGGAGATGTTGGGATGAAGGTTGGACTTGATGATCCTAGAGGTCTTTTCCACCCTAAATGATTCTATGATTTTATTCTCATCTCTGATTTTCGATGGACACCCCATTCCAGGTACATGGGATCACTGGAGATCACAGGAACTGCACAGGTGATGTTCCATGCTTCTTCTCACCCTGGAAGCCTCCTACTATCATAAGCATCTTCCTACCCTGATACCTGCTCAGCCTCGTGTGCCTGATGCTCTGAGCACACCTCCACGCAGCATGACTGTGAGAAGGAGACTCCATCCCAGACATCAGCTGCTTCAGGGGGATGAGAGGACCTTCCACATGCAAGCAGCACTGCCCTGGCATTGAGGTCACCTCTTACCCGTGCCGTAGAGCCAGTCTCACAAATCCTTTCCTGTTTCTCAGGGTCACAGAGTTCTTCCCTGGGGTGCAGTTCAAGGACTCGGCTGCCCCTCCGACCACGATGATGATGGCATTGCCACTGCCATTCTTGGACAAGATGTAGTCTATGCTGTCACGGTTCACAGGACATATACCTGCACAGCCAAGAGACAGACACAAAGGTCAACCTGCAAGATCCAGAAGAAGACACCAGCCATACTTGTAGCAAAGCCTGGGCATTGGTGGCAACTTGAATTGTCCTGCTTCCCTGTGGTCATGGAGGGTTGGGTGTGTTATCAGCCAACCTGTTCCTCAATGAAACAAGCAGTTAATAGACCTGGAAAGTGCTAGACTTGGTCTGAGACAAACTCCACCAACACTGGTTCTCAAAAATTTGCCTTTAAAACAAAAGGCTTCAGCAAGGATTTTCTTCTGTGCTTAGTGATGCCAAAGGCAATTGTTTAAGACATCCTCCCTTCAAGTAAAGGTTGAAGTAGAAGCTGGTTTATCCTTAGACAAGAATCAGAGTGGTTTGGGTTGGAAAGGACCTTTCAAGGTCATCCAGTCCAACCCCCTGCAGGGAGCAGGGACATCTGCAGCAAGAGCAGGTTGCTCAGAGCCCCGGCCAACCTCCCCTGCAATGGTTCCAGGGATGGGGCAGCCACCACCGCCCTGGGCAACCTGGGACAGGGGCTCCCCCCCCTCAACATAAAACATTTCTTCCTTCCCTCCAGTCTAAATCTCCCCCCTTTAGTTTAAAACCATCCCCCCTTGTCCTGTCACAGCAGGTTCTACTGAAAAAAAATAAATTGTCCCCATCTTTGATAGGCCCTCACTAAGTACTGACAGGCTGCAATAAGGTCTCCCTGGAAGCAAAGCAATTGTGTTCTTTTGGTGGATAACAATCTGAATTTAAGCAGTTCCTCAACAAAACCAAGTGGTGGAACAGGTTGTCCTTTGGGAGAATGCTTTAGTGATATAAAAAGAATAGATGGACAAGCCTGAGACAAAGTTAATATGAATTAATTCTAAAAATAATTATTTTTTTTCTGAAATAACATCAGGTTCTTGCATGGCAGGAGCACAATCCTTTGGTGTCCTGGAAAGAGAGATGTATGGGACAGAGTGCTCAGGTAAGTTCACACTCTGAGACAAGTTTCTGGGAAGGTCTTTCCCTCTATCCCACACTGGAGAGGACAGGACTGCTCTACCAGTCACAGCACTTGACCTTCACAAAGCAATCCCTGCCCTAAAGCACCAGTCCCCATCCCAAGGACCTTCCCCTTCAGCCCAGTGGAAGAGGGTACCTTGAATTTCTACTCTACTGCTCTAAAGATGCTAAGAAGCTTGATTCTCTCCTCCCCAAACTCATGCATTGACCCTACAGTTATTGCCAGAGCTTGCTCATGCCTCACATTTCTGGCCAGCACAAGCCCAGGAGAAGTGAGATGCCATCCCTGACATTCCCCTCCACACAACATGTCTGAGCTGTTGAGTACCTCTGGTCATTGCACTGGGAAGGGCAGCACCAGACAATTTAATTTTAGAAGCACATCTCGCTGCAGTCATCACTCCAATCAAGAACTAAATGAGGGATGGGTCCTGTGGAATTACACAGGGCAAGCCTGCAGCCTCCATGTGTGTCTGGGCACCAAGGTCACCACCTCATTCCAGCTCCAGACCACAGAGGAGCAGACCTCATTGGATACACATCAGCTGCATTGGAAGATGAAAAGCTTAATTTCTTCCAGCACAGCTTCATCTCTCCCTGTCCACATAGCTCAGGCTGCAATTACTGCTCCTTATGGACAGGAACCTTCATACTTCCCCTGTTCTCCACCCCAAGGTTCACTCTGACTACAAAGACCTGGCAGCACAGATTGGAGCTCAGCCATTTCACACCTGTTGGAAGGAGATTCCATCTGCTCACAGCACTAAGCAGTGAAATCCTCCCCAACAAGGCATGAAGACAAGTGGCAAATGCTGAATTGTCCAGAAAATCCTTTCTACTGTGTAGACATCCTAAAGATCACATCTCCTCAGGCCTCCATGCTACATCTCTAATCTCCAGTAGGCTATAAAAATCTTGTGATATGCAACAGTTGGTTATAAAGCAACCAAGCACGTGTATTAATGCAGCCATATCTGTTAGGATTTCACTTGAAGCAATTAATCCACAAAAAAGATTGAGGGAACTCCCAACACTTCTCAAGTGATGTTAAAGGCTTTGTAGTGACACCCTTAAGCTCCAGCAGAGGAAAGTGAAGACAAATTTAGATTTAGGCTGGATATTAGAAAAAAGTTCTTTAATGTGAGGGTGATAGATCAGGGGAATGGGCTGCCCAGAGAGGGGGTGGAGGCCCCATCCCTGGAGTCCTTCAAGGCCAGGCTTGATGGAGCTCTGAGCAGCCTGCCCTAGGTAGAGGTGTTCCTGCTGGTGGAGGGAGGTTGGACTAGATGACCTCTAGAGGTCCCTTCCAGCCTGAAACATTCTATGATTGTATGAAATTATGGCTTAACTCTGTCCAAGAGATCACACCTATGGTCTTGCTTGACTCCTAAGTCCAGAGGAAGCAGAATTTCCTGGGGATTTAACTGTGATGCTCAGGGAGAGCCAAGCCAGGCCTGTCAATGATGTCACTGATCACCTTTCTACTAAANAGATGATCTTTCAGGTCCCTTCCAACCCTGACAATTCTATGATTCTATGATAGAAACCAGGTTGAGATTCTGCCTTTCCTAGGCAGGGACAAACCCCTTTTCAGCACCAGATCCAGTTAGTTTCCCTCTCCATCACCTAATGAAGGCAGTAATCTCAGACAGAGTCAAACCAGAGCCAAGCAGAGCTGCTCCTGTCCTCTCCCCAGCCATGAGACAAGACTCAGGCAAAACACTACACCAAGATACCTGTTTAATAGTCATTTATTGTTCCAGGAACAGCAAACAGGACACTGGACTGTTCAACTCATGGTCTTTAAATGGTAGCTCTTTACTCCTGGAAGACACCTAATAATGTGGTTGGGTGAGGAGGGCATCTATCACCACTGTAAGACCTAGATACATGACAGCTCATGTGTAATGAGTCCAGGAGCAGAGCTAGCCATGGTATTCACATTTCAAAGGCTAATTCTTCAGATTTCCAGTCAGTGAAACTTCATCTACCAGGACCCCCTAGTGATAACTAGGATAACCTGCTTCCATCTCTCATAACCACAGATCATAGAGTGGTTTGGGTTGGAAGGAACCTTTCAAGGTCATCTAGTCCAACCCCCTGCAGGAAGCAGGGACATCTGCAACTAGAGCAGGTTGCTCAGAGCCCCAGGCAACCTGACCATTTAATGTTTCCATGGATGGGGCATCGACCACCTCTCTGGGCAACCTGGGCCAGGTTCTCACCATCCTCAGTGTAAAAAATTTCTTCCTTCTCTCTAGTCTGAATCTCCCTCTTTTAGTTAAAAACCATCGCCCCTTGTCCTGTCCCAACAGGCCCTGCTAAAATTCTGTCCCCAACTTTCTGATAAGCCCCCTTTAAGTACTGGAAGGCCACAAGAAGGTCTCCCAGGTGCCTTCTCTTCTCTGGGCTGAACAAGCCCAACTCTCCCAACCTGTCCTCACAGCAGAGGGCTTCCAGCCCTTGGAACATTTTTGCGGCCACCAATAGGTCCATGTCTTTCATGCATTAAGGACTTCAGAGCAGGACACACCCCTCTAAGTGGGGTCTCACCAAGATGCAGATCTCTTGGACAAGAATAACCTTGAGATAAAGATGGGCACAGAGAAGCAGCAACCCCTGCAGCCCGAGCAAGTCACACTTAGTCACAACTTCCTCTTGCCTCTAAGAAAGCAATGGTTGTGTGATGCCACCAGAAGTGGTTACGTGAGCTTCTGCCACAGCTTTTCACATGAAAGAGGGGAAGGAGGCTCAGAGGGCACGAGGAGGAGGAAGAAAGTGCTCTTGCACTTACCACCAGACATTAAGTAGTCCCTCAAAATGGGCATCCTGAAGTTCCCAGCCAGGGTAGCAAGGTACGGTCGGATCCCAGGGAATTTCTGGCTGACACCCGTGGCCTCTGTGCTGAAGTTGCAAAAGGCACCCAAGCCCATGATGCCATGTGGGTGGTACCCAAAAATGTAATTCCTGGTGGTCAGCAGATTGTGAGTTTTAACCAGCTAGGAAAGAAGAGAGTGAGCTCATGTGAGGACAGATATTTTCAAGTAACACAATAAAAATGGAGTGAAAATAATTCAGAGTCCCCAGCTTTTGGCTCTTCCCACCAGCGAGAACAGCCTCAGAGCTGGGGGATGAGTTTCAGAGGCTGTGGTAAGAGCAGCCACTGGGACTGGAGCTCCTCAGGCAGAGGGAACAGAATAAACAGGCTGATCTTAGACACAGCCAAGCAGGAACAGGGGTTGGGTCCCAGCAGCCTGTGCCTTTTGTTTCTCTACTCCTCCCAAAGGTATTCTTGTAAACCTGAACCAACCAAGTCCTTCATAGCCCTGTAGCCACAGCTACGCCTCCTCCCAGGCTCTCTCTCAGCACATTAGTGGCTCACATCCCAGTATAGGTGGAAGAAAAAGCCCATAAAAATCAGCGTCCCATAATAGAAGTAGATTTCCTTAATACCTGACAAAACCCCAACCACTTCACATGCCTGCTGGCCACCCTCCAGGAGGGAAAATGTACAGAAGGGTGGCTTAAAACTGGAAAATATCCCTCTTTTCAAGAGATTTTGCTCTGGCTTTCATGCCAAAGCACCAACAAGGCACCTCAAGCCATTCCCAGCAATGCTCCAGCTTCTGCAGGATGTGCTCCAGGAGCGCTGATCATATTGGTTTGGGGTTGTGCAATGTTCCTAACCACCACCTCATCTCTTTGTACAGCACGGGCACCCCAAAGCTGCCTTAGCCACACACAGAGCACAACCCATGCCCTGGTANCTATGAAATTATGGCTTAACTCTGTCCAAGAGATCACACCTATGGTCTTGCTTGACTCCTAAGTCCAGAGGAAGCAGAATTTCCTGGGGATTTAACTGTGATGCTCAGGGAGAGCCAAGCCAGGCCTGTCAATGATGTCACTGATCACCTTTCTACTAAAAAGGAGGGAAGCAGCTCAAGTTGGCCATGAGATTTGTCTACCAATTATCTTGAGCAGATTGAACATGGTGTTTAAATATTGAAAGGCTGATGCTGTGTGGAAACTTAAGCAACACATGAGCTAAGTTTACAGACACCACAGACTGGAGAGCAGATCCCAACTTCTTGGGTGCTACTTGTTCTATGGAATTCCCAAATTATGGGAATTAAGGACTTCATGCAGGTACTTCCATCTGGTGCAGGATTTCCTCTCCTACAAGGACACACTGAGAGAGTTGGGGTTGTTCAGTGTGGAGAAGAGAAGGCTCCGAGGGGACTTTCTTGTGGCCTTCCAGGATCTGAAGGGGCTACAAGAAAGCTGGGGAGGGACTTTTGAGGCTGTTGGGTAGTGGTAGAACTGGGGGGGAAGGGGTCAAAACTAGAGGTGGGGAGATTGAGATGAGACGTTAGGAAGAAGTTGTTGGCCAGGAGGGTGGGGAGACACTGGCCCAGGTTGCCCAGAGAGGTGGTGGAAGCCCCATGCCTGGACATTTTTCAGGCCAGGCTGGCTGGGGCTGTGAGCAACTGCTGTAGTGGGAGGTGTCCCTG
>VYZX01008644.1:48450-69400 GCA_013401335.1 Brachypteracias leptosomus | reverse complement strand
CTTCCTAATATCCAACCTAAACCTCCCCTGGCACAGCTTGAGGCCATCACCTCTTGTCCTGAGGTATGCAGAGAACCAACTGACCTGCACACCCCACCCATGTAACAAGGTAGAAGGTGAATCTGAGCAGCACTGGAGACTCAGTGAGAATTAAATGCTCACAACAGCTATTTACAGGCCTGAAAGTCAGCCTAGCATTTAAATATATATACACATAGATATCAGAACTAGAGGTGGGGAGATTGAGATGAGACGTTAGGAAGAAGTTCTTGCCCAGGAGGGTGGGGAGACACTGGCCCAGGTTGCCCAGAGAGGTGGTGGAAGCCCCATGCCTGGACATTTTTCAGGCCAGGCTGGCTGGGGCTGTGAGTAACCTGGTGTAGTGGGAGGTGTCCCTGCCCATGGCAGGGGGGTTGGAATGAGATGACCTTTAAGGTCCCTTCCAACCCTGACAATTCTATGATGGGGTCATAGAAGGTGAACATTTCTTCCTCCACACAGGTCAAGCCAGAGCAAACAAAGACTGGCAGGCATCAGACAGGTTTGTGCACTTATCTCCAAGTGGTGCAGAAACTCAGCCCAGGGTCTGACCTACCAACCCCAGTAACAGAGCCCTTCACATCCCCCTCAATTATAGAATCAAAATCATTCTGGTTTGAAGAGACCTTTAGGATCATCAAGTCCAACCATTAACCCAGCACTGCCAGGTGACCACTAAACCATGTCCCTCAGCACCACATCTCCATGGCTTTTAAATACCTCCAGGGATGGGGACTCCACCACTGCCCTGGGCAGCCTGGGTCAGGAATTTATAACCTTTTAGGGGACAAAGTTTTTCCTGATGTCCAACCTAAACCTCCCCTGCACAATTTGAGGCCCTTCCTTCTCATCCTATTGCTTTTTACTTGGGAGAAGAGACCATCTCCACCTTCTTCCAAGCATCTTCAGGGAGCTGTAAAGAGCAAGGTCTCCCCTGAGCAAACCTAGAAGCAGGAAATTTGAAGTGCTATAATAAATATTTCTAGTCCTAAGCAAGACTGAAGCTTTCCTTAGCAGACTGATTGCTCACTATGACTTCTCTTGCACCTTTCCCCTTGACAAGCAAACATTGAGCTTCTGGGCTGCCTTGTCACACCTATTCCCAGCTGCTGCCTGGGACCAAACCTGCTTCAGCAGGAGCAAAGGTCCATCCATCTGCTCCAGTAGTAACAGATTTCTTTGAGCAGATCTAATCCTGCCTACAGAAGCAATAAACCAGCACAATTATGGTAAAAAAACCTCAATCTTGGAGTGCCAGATACACCCAGAGAGCAGCATTGCCAATTTTATTCGTAGGAAGATGAGTAAGTGGCACATTCAAGTGTGGAGGAAGGGACTGCACAGACTCTGCTGCTCAGCACCAGGAGACAAAGAGCAGGATGAAAACCAGTGGTCGAGGTGGGTGCTCAGCCCACCTGCAAGCTGAGGAGCACAGGGACCTCAGAAGCACACAGAAAGCAGAGTTAGAGCTCATCCTGCAGGACCCAAGCAGCAGCAGGGAGCACCTGAGCTTGCAAATCAACTGAACAATTGGAATTAGCATCTATGGAAGAAATGATCTCACCTTCCCAGCAACACAGGCCAGGACCTGAAGACCCCTCCAGGCTCTCAATATTACCACTCCACTACCTCACACAGGCAGCAGAAGCCTCCATTTCCATCCTGTAAATCATCTACAGCAACAACTATGGAGGAGCTTTGCCAGGAAGGCAGCCAAGCCACAGAGTGCAAGGCAAACACTGCAAAATAAAGAGGAAAAAAAAGCCACTGTCTTGCAACAGCCCCTGCTCTGGCTCCTGGCCGACTCATCTCAGCAGAAGACAAGAAGGTCTCACATCTGAAACACTTGGTGCTTGACAGAGGTGAGCCAAAGGTCTGCAGTCCTTGCTATCTCAAGTGCTGTTGCCCATGAAGATAAGCAGGAGCTGTGCTCATGTGCTCAGGTGATGGCTCCTTCACCCAAACAAAACCTTTAGATTGTGGCACTCCCCACATGACATCCTCAGATCAAGACCTTCTCTGCCTCTGCGTTGAATCCAGGCAGACACAGCACCATGGGCACACCTGCAAGAGCTTGGGCAGGTGCAGAGTCTGCATCTGGGCAAGAACAACCCCAGGGACCAGTAGAGGTTGGGGACTGAGCTGTTGGAGAGCAGCGTAGGAGAGAGGGACCTGGGGGTCCTGGTGGACAGCAGGGTGACCATGAGCCAGCAATGGGCCCTTGTGGCCAAGAAGGCCAAGGGCAGCCTGGGGTGGATCAGAAGGGGGGTGGGTAGTAGGTCGAGAAAGGTTCTCCTCCCCCTCTGCTCTGTCCTGGGGAGACCACAGCTGGAATACTGTGTCCAGTTCTGGGCCCCTCAGGTCAAGAAGGACACGGAACTGCTGGAGAGAGTCCAGAGCAGAGCCACAGAGATGCTGGAGGGAGTGGAACATCTCCCTGGTGAGGAAAGGCTGAGGGAGCTGGGGCTCTTTAGCTTGGAGGAGACTGAGGGGTGACCTCAATGTTTATAAATGTTAATGGAGAGTGTCAGGAGGATGGAGCCAGGCTCTGCTCAGGGACATCCAGGGATAGGACAAGGGACAACGGGTGTAAGCTGGACCAGAGGAGGTTCCACATCAATATGAGAAGAAACTTTTTGATGGTGAGGGTGCCAGACACTGTCCCAGGCTGCCCAGGGAGGTTGTGGAGTCTCCTTCTCTGGAGATGTTTAAAACCCACCTGGACGTGTTCCTGTGTGACCTGCTCTAGGTGATCCTGCTCTAGCAGGGGGGTTGGACTGGATGATCTTTTGAGGTCCCTTCCAATCCCCAACATTCTGTGATTTACCTGGTTCAGCAGCAGGATTTAGGTCCCTGGAAGCCTCCTCAGCTGCTTCATGCTCAGCTTAAAGCACTATTTGCAAGGCCAGGGACTAAGCAGCAGACAAAGTTAAGCTTCTAGTGCCCTAAAATAGCTCCTTGCTGTCAGAGCAGCTGCACGAAGCTGAAGGGAGTGTGGGCAACCTCTGCTCTTGCTGAGGAATTCAGCCAGATTCCTAAATCCACCTGGGATTACAAAACATGGCCTGGTATCTCCAGATACAGGGACAATAGTCCTACTGGTGCTTCAGGATGGAAGAAACTATTGACTTAGGTGGAGATAAAGCCTGATCAGCATAAATAAATACCAGAGCAGAGCCTGCTCCTCATGCAGCCCCTCCAGTGAAGCGAGCAGGTGGAGCTGTGGAGGGATGCAGCAGATCCAACCACAGGTTCTAGCACACAGCTTTGGCACAGGTCAATACTGGTGGCTTGTCAGTCTAGCTAAGTCCAGCCTGCATCCTCAAAACTGAGCTCACACCAGCCAGGTACAAGAAAACTGTGGCCTTCAGATCTGCAGCTACTGAGGACATTGTACTAGAAGCCTCCACTGCAAGTTTTTGGTGCTACGGCTGCCACTCACTGGGAGTTGGGTCCCTATTCATGGAGAATCATAGAATGTTTGAGGCTGGAAGGGACCTCCAGAGCTCATCTGGTCCAACCTCCCCACACAAGTAGGGACATCTCTACCTAGGGCAGGCTGCTCAGAGCCCCAGCAAGTGGGGCCTTAGCTTTTTGGAAATAACCCTACAAAGCTCCTTCTCATTTCTTTCCTGGAATAGGAGTAAAATCTGAGCTAATATCTCAATGCAGGTGGTACCTGTGCTGCTAGGGATGCACAGCTCCATGTGCAGAGCTTGCAGATTACAAGTGCCATCAGTGAGATTGTCACTGGTGTCACCTGCCCTTACAGGGCTCGTGGGACAGGATGAGGTGTGGCCAATGACCACAAGCCAAGGAGACAAACCAAGCCCTGCTAAACCCTTAGAGAGTTCAGGATCCAGCCAAGGTGAACTCTGCAGACAAGATTTAACCAAGTGATCCTCTCCAGACCAGTCTCCCTCTTGACTGACAACAGCTAAATAGTTTATCCAAAGATCTCCCATCCATGTTCTTTGCAAGTTCAACCCCAAGCCACTCTGGTGGTTGGTACCACTCCTTACAAGAGAAAATATTCATGGCTCATCATAGAATTGTCAGGGTTTGAAAGGACCTTAAAGATCATCTAGTTCCAACCCCCCTGCCACGGGCAGGGACACCTCCCACTAGATCAGGTTACTCAGAGATCTTCTCCTGTAAGATCAGTCCCATCACTGCAGACAAGCATGTCTAGCACCTCCCAACCCCATGATCCCTGGAGCAGGTTCTAAGAGCCATGCAGCCAGGTGGCTGCTCCTCCATGGCAGGTGTAGGAGCTACCCCACAGCTGCCAGCCCTCGTGTTCTGCACTTTTCACACCATTTACCATAAACCTTGCACAACTCTACCCCCCTTAGTGACAAAGAAATTACAGCCATAAGGGGCTCTTGCAAGTGGATTGCATGAACTAGTGAGTTATTTATCTAAAAAAACCTCAGCTTATCTACCCAATCTCATCTCTGAACCCATTTGAACAACCCAACTGTTTGACAAACTTCTAATATCTACAGTGGATTGGAGCCACGTGGCTGGTGCAGAGCATGTTTCCATGAAGACAGATGAATTTAGTCATCTCCCATGAGCAACCTGCTCTAGCTGCAGATGTCCCTGCTCACCGCAGAGGGTTGGGCTGGATGGCCTTTAAAGGTCCCTTCCAATCCAAACCATTTCATGACTGATGTAGTGGGAGGTGTCCCTGCCCATGGCAGGGGTGTTGGAACTAGATGACCTTTAAGGTCCCTTCCAACCCTGACAATTCTATGATTCTAAATACACCATCAAAGGAGTGGTGAAACAAAGGGACCAGCCATTACTGGTGGCTCTTGAATCAAGTCCCCAGGAGAAACGAGCCCATTTTAGCCTTCAGCAGTATCAAGAAGTCAGGTTTGCTGCAGTACTGAAAACACCACATTGGAGACCTTCCTTCCACATCAGAGCACACTGTTCTCCATCAGCCATGAGACCTAGGCTGACCCTTGCAGCCTGTGCAGTTGTAGGGTGGTTTTCCATCTCCACTTGCCAAGAGTTAACCTGTCAACAGCAGGAAGAGTGTGGCAAGAGGTTTGTTCACCACCAGCAGCATGTTCAGGCACCTTGAGAGTTCAAGTGAGTTGGCAAAGGAGGAATCCAGCCTGGGCCACTTCACCCTCCTGCTGGAACTGGATTCTGCTTTCTGGACTATCTTAGGGATGGGTTAGCTCAGAAAGCCATGGCAAGGTCCCTCCCTTTTGCCCAGGCTGAATAGAACTTGCCAACAACCTTACATAATAGCCCTTTCAGCTGTGTGTCCTTCCAAAGAGGATCAAGTTCTCTCCTAGCTGAATTTGGCCCCTGCTCCCTTCCAAGTCCTTCAGCTAATTCTGCAGCCCCCAGAGCAGGCTGACAGCCCTGTCCTCTGTCTGCAACACCTCTGAACTGGAAAGGAAAAAATAAGCAAGTTACAAGAGATAACTGGAGCTCTTCCCATTCTGGAAACCTCCCTTCTCCAAAGGAGCTAGACCTCAGAGCTGGTGTCACTGCTCCCCATGCAGTGGTAGGACTTTGGGTGCCCAGGGTTCCCAGCTGCTCTTACCCAGCACTCTGCTGCCCTAGAAAACAGACCCAAACTGAGCTAGATTTACAAGAGAACAGAGGCAGGGCAAGGCACAGCATAGAAGAGAAGGTGGAGAGGTGAACCCAGGGAGCAGAGAAGCTCTGGTGATAAGACCATCAGAAGCAGCAGCTTCTATAGATCATGATACCACCACTGGTGATGCATTTCAGGTTCTATAGCTCCAAGCTGTAGCATGGCAATGGTGAGTAAGCCAGGTCCTGCTTAAGTTCAGGTTCAGTGTCACAGGTAACCTAGTGTAGGTACCACAATCTCCACAGGAGTTACTACAAGTTGGTCTAGAACAGTCAAGTCTCAATGTGTAGAGTTAAGCTGTAGCTTACCCTTATTGGAAAATAATCCCTGAAGTACCTCCATATAGCCCAGTTTCTCACCCATTGGGATCTTCTTCCACCTGAAGAGAGGGGGGAGGAAAAAAAAAAAAAGTTATGTTTTTAAAGCTCTTTCCACATAGGTGCCCACCAAGAAGCCTAGAGGAGTCCAGAGAGTTTGCTGCCTCACTAGAGAAATCAAGATTTAATTCCTCTAAGTGGGACATCTGCATCTTTCACTAGAATCAGGTGAAATCACCCATGCTCAGGACCTCAATTAAGGCCTAATGACAAATTCAGGGTAGGATCTGACATGATGAGCTAGAAACAGCTCAGTGTTAACCTGAGATTCATCCTTTGGGAAAGGCCAAGATCCTGGAGAATTCCAGTGGTCTTGAAGCAATGGAGAACTTGCTAATCTGGCTCTGAAAGGAGTTGCCATCAAAGCTTGTTGCTGTTGCTGTAGGGGGTTCTCAGAGCTGCTTTCTACAGGGTGCTCTCTGAAATGAGGTTTTCTGCTTTATTTGCAGCAACACTGACTCCATAGAGTAGCCAAATCCTACTAGTCACACCATAACAGGCTGAGAGAATTGGGGCTGTTCAGCCTGGAGAAGAGAAGGCTCCAGGGGGGACCTTAGAGTGACCTTCCAGTATCTGAAGGGGGCCTATGTAAAGGTGGGGGAAGGTCTATTCAAAAGGGTTTAACAATAGGACAAGGAGTAATGGGTTTAAGATGGGAAAGGAGAGATTTAGACTGGATATTAGAAAAAAGTTCTTTAATCTGAGGGTGGTGGATCGGTGGAATGGGCTGCCCAGAGAGGGGGTGGAGGCCCCATCCCTGGAGCCCTTCAAGGTCAGGCTTGCTGGGGCTCTGAGCAGCCTGCCCTAGGTAGAGATGTCCCTGCTGGTGGAGGGAGGTTGGACCAGATGACCTCTAGAGGTCCCTTCCAGCCTCAAACATTCTATGATTCCATAATCTGAACCTTGCAAGAGCTGGAGAGGACAGCAAGGTCTTGAGTCTTTATGTAGATCTTTCTGAGCAGCAATGGCATGATATTAGTGACTCTTATCTTGTATCACCCTCAGAACTAATAAAATTTGCAGTCACTGCTTATGCCAAGGGCTGACATCTGAATATTTTATTGAATAACACTTTGGGGCAGTGCTGCAGCCAAGTCCCTCTAAGAAGAGAAGTCACCCATTAGAAGGAAGTCCTCCCTTGTCCAAATACAGGGACAGGGACACTCAAACAACAAGCACCCACTCTGCAATATTTACCTTTCTTTGGTGTATTCCAGTCAAACACCAGCCAGGCTAAATATAGAGCAGCAATCGCCCAGCAATCTGTGCACAGTATGTACATGAGGATTAAAGTGCAAGCAATACCTGCATGGGGCCAAGAAAGAAGAAAACAAGGTTGCATCAGGTTTTGGTCTCCATTTCCACTTGCATAAAGAGCCCCTTGCCTTTTGACCCTTCTCTACTGAAGCCTTAGTCTCAATCTGATGACATTAATCCTCAATCAAATCAGATTTAGCTAAAAACCCCTTATGTAGGACTGAGACAGCTTCCTCTAGAACTACCTGATGAAGAACCTCAACCCCCCCTTCATGGTTTCCCCAGGTCTTCTATAATATCTTCAGGTAGGGCAGCTGCTTCATCAGGCAAGAGCAAGACTTCATGAGCACCACGATTCATGCCCAGAGAGGTGGTGGAGGCCCCATCCCTGGAGACATTCAAGGTCAGGCTTGATGGGGCTCTGAGCAGCCTGACTTAGGTAGATGGCCCTACTTGTGTAGGGAGGTTGGACAAGAGGACCTCTAGAGGTCCCTTCCACCCTCAAACATTCTATGATTCTATAATTCTATTTCTTTGTGGCCTCCACCAAGGAGGTTTCTTCCACACATTACACCAGCTCTACACCAGCCATCTCACCAGAGTGCCAGAGATCCCACCCACCAATGATATTGACATTTTAGCACAAAGTAAACTGGGAAGGAACAGCAAGACCTGCTTGACTTCCAACATCTTTCTCCAGTTTAATGAACACCACTATGGAGCAGAGCAGCCTGAGGCTTCATTAACAGGAGCACCCAGAGACAGTCGTTCCTATTTTACTGGTCTAACACTGGAGCATGTGCAAAGAAGGGTGATGAAGCTGGGGAAGGGTCTAGAGCACAAGTCTTATGGGGACCAGCTGAGGGACCTGGGGTTGTGCAGCCTGGAGAAAAGGAGGCTCAGGGGAGACCTTCTCACTCAACTCCCTGAAAGGAGGTTGGAGCCAGGTGGGGTCGGGCTCTTCTCCCACATATCTAGCAATAGGACAGGAGGGAGCAGCCTCCAGTTGCACTAAGGAAGGTTTAGATTGGATACTAGGAAGAATTTCTTCACAAAAAGGGTTGTCAAGCCCTGGAACAGGCTGCCCAGGGAAGCAGTGGAGTCCTCATCCCTGGAGGGATTTAAAAGACATGTAAATGTGGGGCTAAGGGACATGGTTTAGTGGTGACTTGGCAGTGCTGGGTTAATGGTTGGACTTGATCACCTTGAAGGACTCTTCCAGCCAAAATGATTCTACAACACACACTTCTTGCCCATCTTTGGTAGCTCTTGAAAGGAAACCAAGCCAAGAGGAAGGTACCTCTGTTGCAATCAGTTGCATCCATTACCAGTTACAGGAAATTTCTTCTCTGTGGACATTCCCATGAGGTAGTCAGGTAAGATTCCCAATTGCTTCAGAGTTATTGGTATGGTAGACACAGACATGAGCTAAGCACCAGTGGGTCTTTCCTACTGCCCATGTTTTCTAGAGCCAAGTCAAGTCATTTATCACCAAAATATCAACACAAGAAGGATGTGGACATATTGGAGCATGTCCAGAGGAGGGCCACCAAAACGATCAGGGAAATGGAGCATCTCTCATGTGAAGACAGGCTGAGAGAGTTGGGGCTGTTCAGCCTGGAGGAGAGAAGGCTCCAGGGGGATCTTAGAGTGACCTTCCAGTATCTGAAGGGGGCTACATAAAGGAGGGGGAAGGTCTATTCAAAAGGGTTTGTAATGATAGGACAAGGAGTGATGGTTTTAAGCTGGGAAAGGAGAGATTTAGGCTGGATATTAGAAAAAAGTTCTTTAATATGAGGGTGGTAGATCAGGGGAATGGGCTGCCCAGAGAGGTGGTGGAGGCCCCATCCCTGGAGTCCTTCAAGGTGAGGCTTGCTGGGGCTCTGAGCAGCCTGCCCTAGGTAGAGATGTCCCTGCTGGTGTAGGGAGGTTGGACCAGATGACCTCTAGAGGTCCCTTCCAGCCTCAAACATTCTAGGATTCTATGGAAATGTGCTCCACAACCACACACCTGAGGAACTGTCCTGCTGCAGTGCATGTCTCAGTAATTAATGTTTTTGTAGCAGCTAACATCTTTGCATTAAAATTCTTCCAGAACTAAGGTTTAAAAAGGCCCAAAGGTGTGACTTACCCATGACAAGGAAAGTGAGAACCCATTGCAGCACAGAGATGATCTGGAGCTGTTTCTCTACTTTGGATTTTGACAGCCAGAACAAGTCCTGCAGAGCAGAAAGGATGCTGGATCCCGTGCCTAAGGGAAAGGAAATCAAGTTACATTTGCATACTGAGCAAAGAATTATTTTACAATCATAGAATCATTTAGGTTGGAAAAGACCTTGAGGATCATCAAGTCCAACCTTCATCCAACATCTCCCTGACCCCTAGACCATGTCCCGAAGCACCACATCTACTCGTCTGTTGAACTCCTCCAGGGATGGTGACTCCACCCCCTCCCTGGGCAGCCTGTCCCAGTGCCTGACCACTCTTTGAGGAAAGAACTTCTTCCTTTCTAATAGGTGGTTTTAAATTGTGTGGTTTGCTTTTAGAGCAAGGCTTGTCCAAGGTGACTGTTTCCCATGGAGATGAAGCATCCTGGAAGGGGAAAGGTTGTCATCTTGCAACATCCAGCTGCTTTGGAGATACTGGAGGGGATTAATGGGTAACATCAGCTCCCACCTGAGCAAGCCTCTGTTCTCTCGACCATAAAAGTGCAGAGGGCATGAACACATGGTCCTAACACCCTCCCTGCCCCCCTTCAAACTGCTAATTCCGGGAAGTTGGGTATGATAAGAGGAAAACCCATGACCTCCCTATAAGATAAAGACCAGCTGTCCCAGATCACAGGCAAGCACAGAGCAGGCTGTGATCCCAACTGTTGCTCATCCACCCTCCACCAGGTGTGTTGCACAACTCCTACGTGTCTGTTCAAGGAAAGCTCAAAGCTCCAGCACAGCTCAAGGGCTGATTGAGCAACACCTCAACCCATGATGATCACGGGGATCCAACATCTTCACGTGTTTCTAAAGCAGTAAATGTGGGAAGGAGGAGTTGAAAGTCACTCTTTTAGAAGCTTAAGATGTCAGGTTGAGAGAAAACCAAGTAAAACCTGAAGTGAAAGACTTATTTCTATATGAGGAACCACCCACTGCACTGTTGGCTCATATGCTCAACCACCTCCAGAAAGAAGCACTTGCAAGTGGGTTTTTCTTCACTTCCCTGTTACTTTATTTCAGAAGCATCATAACAACTGGTTGGAATGCAAATCAAGCTGCTGGCCCATGAACAAACCAGGAGGTGTGTTCACAGATTCCCTTCTCTGTTGAAGGATCAACCTGTTACTAGAAGGGATGTGATGCTGCTAAGCAGCTATTCTATGGAGTGGGTTCAGTCCTTGCTGTTGCTGGCAGGACATGACACTGCTCATGGTGGTACCACAGCAAGTGCTCACACTTAGAATCACAGAATCCCAGGTTGGAAGGGACCTCAAGGATCATCTGGTCCAACCTTTCTTGGGAAAAGCACCATCTAGACAAGCTGGCCCAGCACAGCCCATCCAGCTAAATCTTCAGTGTCCAATGTTGGGGAATCCACCATTTCCCTGGCTGATTGTTCTCACTGTGAAATATATTCCACTTTTTTTCTAAGATGTCCCCAGGAGTAACTTGTACGCATCACCTCTCATCTTTCCCACGTGACTTCTTGTCAAGATGGAGTTTCCATCTTCCTTGTGGCCACCCTTTAAATACTGGAATATGGTGAGAAGATCTCCCCTAAACCTTCTTTTCTCCAGGCTGAGCAAACCAAGTCCTCTCAGCCTTTGTTCACATGGCAGCTTTCCAGTCCTTGGATCTTCTCTGGACCCTCTTCAGCCTGTCCACATCTCTTTTGTATTGCAGGGTCCAAAACTGAACACGGANGCATCACCTCTCATCTTTCCCACGTGACTTCTTGTCAAGATGGAGTTTCCATCTTCCTTGTGGCCACCCTTTAAATACTGGAATATGGGGAGATCTCCCCTAAACCTTCTTTTCTCCAGGCTGAGCAAACCAAGTCCTCTCAGCCTTTGTTCACATGGCAGCTTTCCAGTCCTTGGATCTTCTCTGGACCCTCTTCAGCCTGTCCACATCTCTTTTGTATTGCAGGGTCCAAAACTGAACACGGAATTCCAGGTGTGGCCTGACCAGTGCTGAGTAGAGTGGGATGATGACTCTTTATCTCTGCTGGTGATGCCCTTAGTCAAGTTAGAGAAGCAGCTCTTTCCATTGACTTTAGACAGGCAGATATGAGAATTTTTGGTAGTTTCTACAAAGATTTTCACCAATGCACCCTTTAAATATGTGAAGCATCTCCAGAGCCTTTGCTAACTGCTGCCCTCACTCAGGCTCAGGCAACAGGACTAAGACACAGGAGCTGCACCTGCTCAACTGCTGTATTAGTTCTGCAGCTCCTCTGCTGCCCCTTTTAAAGGCCATTTCATGTTAAACCTGCACATGGGTCCTACACCAACAGCTACATGCCTTCCAGAGAGTTTTCTGAAGGGTATCAACAGGGAGCCATTCCACAGCCTTCTGCCTATAATCTCTCTCTGGAATCACAGAATGTTTGAGGCTGGAAGGGACCTCAAGAGATCATATGGTCCAACCTCTCTACACAAACAGGGACATCTCTACCTAGGGCAGGCTGCTCAGAGCCCCAGCAAGCCTGACCTTGAAGGGCTCCAGGGATGGGGCCTCCACCACCTCTCTGGGCAGCCCATTCCACTGATCCACCACCCTCAGATTAAGANAGGAAAGAACTTCTTCCTTTCTAATAGGTGGTTTTAAATTGTGTGGTTTGCTTTTAGAGCAAGGCTTGTCCAAGGTGACTGTTTCCCATGGAGATGAAGCATCCTGGAAGGGGAAAGGTTGTCATCTTGCAACATCCAGCTGCTTTGGAGATACTGGAGGGGATTAATGGGTAACATCAGCTCCCACCTGAGCAAGCCTCTGTTCTCTCGACCATAAAAGTGCAGAGGGCATGAACACATGGTCCTAACACCCTCCCTGCCCCCCTTCAAACTGCTAATTCCGGGAAGTTGGGTATGATAAGAGGAAAACCCATGACCTCCCTATAAGATAAAGACCAGCTGTCCCAGATCACAGGCAAGCACAGAGCAGGCTGTGATCCCAACTGTTGCTCATCCACCCTCCACCAGGTGTGTTGCACAACTCCTACGTGTCTGTTCAAGGAAAGCTCAAAGCTCCAGCACAGCTCAAGGGCTGATTGAGCAACACCTCAACCCATGATGATCACGGGGATCCAACATCTTCACGTGTTTCTAAAGCAGTAAATGTGGGAAGGAGGAGTTGAAAGTCACTCTTTTAGAAGCTTAAGATGTCAGGTTGAGAGAAAACCAAGTAAAACCTGAAGTGAAAGACTTATTTCTATATGAGGAACCACCCACTGCACTGTTGGCTCATATGCTCAACCACCTCCAGAAAGAAGCACTTGCAAGTGGGTTTTTCTTCACTTCCCTGTTACTTTATTTCAGAAGCATCATAACAACTGGTTGGAATGCAAATCAAGCTGCTGGCCCATGAACAAACCAGGAGGTGTGTTCACAGATTCCCTTCTCTGTTGAAGGATCAACCTGTTACTAGAAGGGATGTGATGCTGCTAAGCAGCTATTCTATGGAGTGGGTTCAGTCCTTGCTGTTGCTGGCAGGACATGACACTGCTCATGGTGGTACCACAGCAAGTGCTCACACTTAGAATCACAGAATCCCAGGTTGGAAGGGACCTCAAGGATCATCTGGTCCAACCTTTCTTGGGAAAAGCACCATCTAGACAAGCTGGCCCAGCACAGCCCATCCAGCTAAATCTTCAGTGTCCAATGTTGGGGAATCCACCATTTCCCTGGCTGATTGTTCTCACTGTGAAATATATTCCACTTTTTTTCTAAGATGTCCCCAGGAGTAACTTGTACGCATCACCTCTCATCTTTCCCACGTGACTTCTTGTCAAGATGGAGTTTCCATCTTCCTTGTGGCCACCCTTTAAATACTGGAATATGGGGAGATCTCCCCTAAACCTTCTTTTCTCCAGGCTGAGCAAACCAAGTCCTCTCAGCCTTTGTTCACATGGCAGCTTTCCAGTCCTTGGATCTTCTCTGGACCCTCTTCAGCCTGTCCACATCTCTTTTGTATTGCAGGGTCCAAAACTGAACACGGAATTCCAGGTGTGGCCTGACCAGTGCTGAGTAGAGTGGGATGATGACTCTATCTCTGCTGGTGATGCCCTTAGTCAAGTTAGAGAAGCAGCTCTTTCCATTGACTTTAGACAGGCAGATATGAGAATTTTTGGTAGTTTCTACAAAGATTTTCACCAATGCACCCTTTAAATATGTGAAGCATCTCCAGAGCCTTTGCTAACTGCTGCCCTCACTCAGGCTCAGGCAACAGGACTAAGACACAGGAGCTGCACCTGCTCAACTGCTGTATTAGTTCTGCAGCTCCTCTGCTGCCCCTTTTAAAGGCCATTTCATGTTAAACCTGCACATGGGTCCTACACCAACAGCTACATGCCTTCCAGAGAGTTTTCTGAAGGGTATCAACAGGGAGCCATTCCACAGCCTTCTGCCTATAATCTCTCTCTGGAATCACAGAATGTTTGAGGCTGGAAGGGACCTCAAGAGATCATATGGTCCAACCTCTCTACACAAACAGGGACATCTCTACCTAGGGCAGGCTGCTCAGAGCCCCAGCAAGCCTGACCTTGAAGGGCTCCAGGGATGGGGCCTCCACCACCTCTCTGGGCAGCCCATTCCACTGATCCACCACCCTCAGATTAAGAACTTTTTTCTAATATCCAGTCTAAATCTCTCCTTTCCTAGCTTAAAACCATCACTCCTTGTCCTATCCTTACAAACCCTTTTGAATAGACCTTCCCTCACCTTTACGTAGCCCCCTTGAGATACTGGAAGGTCACTCTAAGGTCCCCCTGGAGCCTTCTCTTCTCCAGGCTGAACAGGAATCTAGAGCCAGCCCACCCAGCTCAGACTGCATTAGTCTACATTGACTTAACAATGGGTTGGGCATGAACCTCAAGGAGATCCAGTTTTGGCCAAGGATAGATCAAGTCACTGCAGCTCCCAGTAAACCAAAGCCCACATCACTAACCCAGCCTGAAGCAGCAGCTCAAGTTGAATGCAGCTCTTTACAAGGTAACATCACACTTGCTGAATTCACTCTTACTATTGCAAGTCTCCAGCTTCTGAGATGAGACAGGGCAACATGGTGATGAATGAAACCAACACTGTGCACCCATTTACAACATTGGTGTATTTAAGCAGAAATAGAATCATTTAGGTTGGAAAAGACCTCTAAGATCATCAAGTCCAACATCTCCCTAGCCCTTAGACCATGTCTCAAAGCACCACATCTATATTTTTTGAACAGAGCACATGCTTTTGGCACAAAGCTCCTGCTGCAGCTCTTATTTGGCAGGAAACCCCCAGATTTGGGGTGAGTGATAAACCCCTCCTCATTTTTTACAAATTCTGAGTCACTTGTCCAAGAATAAGAGAAATCTTCCTGCTGAAAAATTCCTGCTGGGCAGCCACAGACTCAAGGCACCTTTTCTGCAGCTCTAGGAACTTGCTGTCCCAAAAACCTGGCTTATAAATTCCACATGGACAGACCTCATGTGGTCTGAGGACTCCTAGACACTAGTTTAAAGGAAGCTTTCTAGCAATAGTGTCACTGGCCATATCTCTACATCCTCAAAATAAGCCTTAGAGATGATTTGTGATGCACAATAAAATCCCAGCCCCATGTAATTTATCCTCCCAGCACCTGCACTTACACCACCAAAACATCTTTGGATTGATGAATCCAACACTCCAGCCTTGGATCAACTAAATCCCTGTCCCCTACCCCCAAGAGAACAACTGGTGATCCCTCCAGATCATTTTCTTCAGCATTCCATTCAGCATTTTCTAGATGCTTTAACAAATTGCAGGCATTGCTAGCCCTGTAAATAGACCCGGATGGGGTTAACACAAGTCAACCTCTCAACTTCTTTCCTGAACCACATGAAGCTTTTTGTGGCAAGGTTCAGCCCTTGCAGAGAGAGGGAAGGCACGGGCTTGGCAGAGAGCTGAGCACCTGCCCCTGGACAAGTGGTGTCCTGGGTCAGCTATTTGCTGAAAGTAAAAACATCCTTCATGGAGATGAAGATTCCCAACACCAGAAGAGCAACAGTCACCATGAATATTAATATTTAATTCCCAGTGGAAGCCCCATCCCTGGAAATTTTTCAGGCCAGGCTGGATGGGGCTCTGAGTAACCTGCTCTAGTGGGAGGTGTCCCTGCCCAGGGCAGGGGGGTTGGAACGAGATGATCTTGAAGGTCCCTTCCAACCCTGACAATTTGATGATTCTGTGACATAAAAGAAGCTCAGTGGCAACTGAAAGGATTGTGGGACTGAGCAGAGGTGTCACCTGGCAGGTCAGACATCAGGAAAAACTTCTACACCAAAAGGGTTATCAAGGACTGTCCAGGGAAGTGGTTGAATCACCATCCTTGGATGTATTTAAAAGCTGTCTAGATATGGTGCTCAAGGATATGGTTTAGAAGTGGCCTGGTAGAGATAGATAATGGTCAGACTTGATCTTAAAGGTCCTTTTCAACCATAGCAATTCTGTGAAGTGCATCTCCCAGGGATCTTTGCACCAACCACCTGCACACTCCATCAGGTGTAGTAGCCACAAGGCATTTTTGGGAAGATCACCCATGTTCTGGAGAACCAGGCTGGTTGCTGGTGAAAGAGAAGAGCTTTGACAAGTCAATAGAAATGGTTTTTGGTGACTCTGCCACAGCAGAGTAACCTCAACACTGATACATCTTTAGAGAAACCTCTTTAAAGCAACAGCTTTCCTGGTCTCAGATGAGATCCTCAACACCTCAACTCACCCTGCAGCTCATGCCCTGGAGTGCTGATGGGATGCTCCCTGCACTAAGCTACACATGGCTCTCAAGGACACAACTTGCCAAAATGACCAGATGATGTACAGACAACTTCTCCAGGAGACCTCACTGCTCCTCAGTGATGGCAACCACCTACAACCTTCCAAGGAAGCCATTAGCCAGGTGTCACCCAACTGGTGATGGGCTTACAACACTTTATCATTTAATTCCAGCAACCATTAAATGCAGGAGATGTTACCAAGGAGATATCTTGAGTCAATGAAGGTTTGACCAACCATCTGACTCAGGCCTGCAACACAGACTCAACTAGTGACAGCATCTGGTGTGCTTCCAGCACAGTTTATTTCAGATAAAGTGCTCAAACCATGATTTATCCAGGCAGGGAGGCAGAACCAAAAGTCTCAGGAGTGGAAATAAACAGGATTTCACACTTGGGCACCAGAAAACCCAATTGACGGCACTTAATTAAGCAGCAGCCAAATAAATTAGCCAAGAGGAAGTACAAATGTTGCAGATGGTTAAAAATACACTGAAAGGTTGTCACAGCCAAGCTTCATCTGCTACCTTTTCAGGACAATTAGTATGTTAATTCTCAGCCAAGAATGACACTGCACCACAGAGCTTATTTAGAGCTAAACCAAGTTAGATCCTCCACGGCATAAGGTGAACATGGACAATCTGAGCTACATATTTGGCAGAGAAGCTGATGTTGGTGGCACAACAAAGCTAGATTAGATAAATAGACTAATAGCAGGATATTTATGAGGACCCAGCCTCCCATGCAAGAGTTTACATGACAAGCTGCCACATCAGATGTGACATCCATCAAACCCCTTGAACCACACATCCCTGGAGGGATTTAAAAGCCATGGAGATGTGGTGCTGAGGGACGTGTTCTAGTGGTGACCTGGCAGTGCTGGGTTAATGGTTGGACTTGATCTTAAAGGTCTTTTCCAACCTAAATGATTCTATAAGTTCTCCTGTGTCTTTGGTTTCCTCAGGTGCCCCAGCTGGAGCACACAAGCTCTCTCCACTTTCAGCTTTGCTGTTAGTGGTACCAGGTAGCAAATTATTTATCAGAGAATAACAAATATCCATCATGGGATACAGTTATCCTGCCCTGTACACAACCATGGAGCAGTTTGCTCACACCCCTGGAGACCACTCAGTAATCCCATTTTATCTGGGACCTGATGATCCTAGAGGTCCTTTCCAACCATAACAATTCTATGGTCTGCAGTAAAGAATGCCTCCAACTGGAGGTCAACCACATAGTTAACAGGGACATGTGACAACAACATTTATTTCAGCCCCTCTAGAAAGAAGCTGAGCTTCTGAGCAGCAAATAAATTTGTTGTGGCATTTATCTCATGCTAGATCTTCATTTACTGAACTTGGCCTTTGGTCTCAACAGTCAGAGGTGTCTGTAGGTTGAAGTGATGTAGCCATGAGGGTAGATCAGCTGCTCCAGACCAGTCAACAGCTGTAGATTGAACTCAGCAAGACTTAACAGCTCTAGACAAGAGAAAGGGAACCATCCTACACCTCAGTGTGTCCAGGAGAGGCATGTAGGAGCTCTGGAAGAAGGGCTCAGTCACGAGCAAGTCCAGACTTCTCCCTCCCAGGAAGCTTTGTCAAGAGGAGGCACCACAACACAGCAAGAAGAGAGGTTGCACTCCCAAAACAGGTCCCCCCCCCAAAGCTGACGTGAGGTCTGCCAAACCCCAGGTGCAGCAGAAGATTAACTGCAAGGTTAAGTTAAGCAAAATCATCACCTCAGCCCAAACTTCTGCAAGATGAAACAAGATTAGAAAAGATCCTTTAGCAAAGGACAGCCCTTAAATGCTCTGGCCACACTGGGATCCTTCCCCAGGAGAAGGGAGCACCTCCTTGGTGTCCTGCCAAACACAAGGAGAGTGCCTGGACAGCCTATGGACAATATAGACCAGGTCAAGATGAGGAGATGACAACCTCTTCTAGCCCATCAAAGCATCATCCAACCCTTGCGTTGGTCCAATGTCTGTTCTGAGTTTCACAATACTGGGTTGGTGTCCAAGAAAGTTCCCCTGCACACACAGAAGGATGGGTAGAAAGGTAGATGCCTTCACCTTTTTTTTTTGGCTGGTTTTTAACCAGGATCAGGCCCCCAGCCAAATTCACAAGCACTGGGACAAAGCCAGATGTCAGGACAGCGAGAAGATGAAGACTAAAGGACACCACAAACCACTCAGACTCTCACCCCACAAAGTCAGCCTTTTGCATGGGCAAGACACTTGGAAAAGATGTTCAGAGAGGTAGAAAAAAAAAGTCTAGTGGGTTTATTCTAAATATAGAATCATAGAATTGTCAGGGTTGGAAGGGACCTTAAAGATCATCTGGTTCCAACCCCCCTGCCATGGGCAGGGACACCTCCCACTACATCAGGTTACTCAAAATTTCCAGGGATGAGGCTTCCACCACCTCTCTGGGCAACCTGGGCCAGTGTCTCCCCACCCTCCTGGGCAAGAACGTCTTCCTGTGTAGCAGGGGAAATTGCCCAACACAATCATGTGTGAAGGCACCATGTGTGAAGCACTGCACCACATTGCCTCTGCCCATCTTTGATCTGCAGGGTCCCACGTCATCAACCCCAAAGCCCCAGCTCCTCTGGCAGGCATCTGGCTTCTGCTTTGAACACAGCAGCTTTGAAGCTGGTCCTGGGCTTTGTTGCCCATGGCAGGCCACAGAGCTGGCAAGGGGGTTGCGTTGGTGGCTGCTGCTGTCGCCAAGGCAACATCTCCCATCTCTCCAGGCAGAAGCACATGAAGAAAATGAGTAAGGAAGCAGAAATATCACTGCAGGACCCCCACGAGGTGCTTCAGAGGAAAACTGACCCGAGGAGAGTTAAGGCAGCTTCCCACAGCTAAGCAGGATTATCTAGAGATGAGGCCAATCACTGTCCCTAAACCACACTCCATTTTGAATTATGCACGTGTCCTAGATCCATCAATAACATGCCACTGCCAACAAGGTGGCTGCTGAGGTCTCGGCCAGCCCTACATATTTTATAGGTCTCCTGAATGATTTATTCCCTGTCCTTGGCTTGCAGTTAACTCTCAATTTAACAGTTCACACGCTGGTAATTCAAACGATCTCTCAACTCAAAACATCACCTACGTGTATGAGCAAGTGAAATTACTGCAGGGACTTGATCTCAGCATGGGAAACACATGGAGATCTTTTCCCCAGTGGGTCCACAACTGATCCTACAGACCCAGCTCCAGCATCAGCAGGTGCCACATCCTTCTGACAGATATTACCACCCGCAGGACACAGTGCGAAAGCAAGAGCTTAGGGGTTAATTCCCCAGGTTCAGGTCCTCTTAGCTCTGCTAATGATTTGCTTAATCAACAAGCCATTTCACAGGTCTCTTCAGCCCAGGAGGAATTAGCAGTTTGCTTTTTCAGGGCAGAAAGTCTCTTGCAACACAGACTCAAGGACCCTCCAGAAGGCAGAAGGTAAATTGTCCAAGCCCCACTATTTGCAAGTCCTGACAATCACCCACGCAGGAGGCGTACGAGGCTCCATCAAGCCAAATATTTAGACTTGTTGAATTTATTCCTGCGAGATCCCCAGAGCTGCCGTTCTGAGCACGCAAGGGGTCCTGCAGTGTGGGATTTTTCCCCTATATTGTCTCTCCAACCTTTTCCACCTGCATGTTTCAACCTGCAGTAGGAAGGGTTCAGCATCTGCAGCAGCTCAGCCCATGATGGGTGTCAACCACCAACACTCAACCTGCTCCTCTCGCAGAGGAAGCGACTTAGAAGCACAGAGGGTTGTAAAAACAAACTCGGCTCTACTTCTTAACACAAAACCTGCCTTTTTCCTCCCTTCTTGATGGAGGTACCGAGAAAACAACATTGGGGGTTGGACTAGATGACCTGTGGAGGTCTCTTCCAAACCAATCCACTCTAGGAGTTCATGAATATTACAAGCTAAAGCTGCAACACTGAATTTACCACCCGTGCAGCGTTGCTGAAACTACGACGCTTTCCTTCCTACCATCAAAAGGAGGAAGGAGGTGGGGGGGGGGAGGAAAAAAAAGGTTTGTTTTTAAGCAAGTGCCACCCACCCACATTTTGCCGAAGTACAAACTCACTCTCCTAAACCAGACCCTTCCACAACAGCTTCAGGAGAGCAGCTCGACCCCCTCCAAGCCCCCTAAAAAGCGAAACCTGTATGGAGAGCTGTAATCCTGCTAAGAAAAGCTGCAGGCAGCCTCCTCGCCATGACATATCGCTTCCCTCCCCCCTCATTCCTGCAGGCAGAAAGAAAATGGGGACTAGGAGAACTCAAGCTGAGCGTTTGGGTGCTGCCTCCACCCCACCATGCACCTCCAGGATGCTGGTCCCCCCCCACGGCAGCATCTTCCCCAAGCCCCATCCCCACGTACCTCGCAGCACCCCGGAGTAGGCAGCGATGNAGGACGCCTGAGTCCTCCAGCCCGGGAAGGGTGGGAAGCTCTTGGTCGTGGTGATGCAGCTTGTTTGCACCATCTGCAAGGTGTTTTCCTTCCTCCCCTTATTGCAGGGTGGGGGGAAATCCACCCCAAATCCCCACTACTAGCATTTTAAGACGTCATAGAATGGTTTGGGTCGGAAGGGACCTTAGAGATCATCTAGTTCCAACCCCCCTGCCGTGGACAGGGA
>VYZX01008644.1:20526-47589 GCA_013401335.1 Brachypteracias leptosomus | reverse complement strand
CCTGGGCCAGTGTCTCACCACCCTCAGAGTGAAGAATTTCCTCCTGATTTCTAATCTAAATCTCGCCTCTTCCAGTTTGAACCCATTACCCCTCATCCTGTCACTGCACTCCCTGCCAAAGAGTCCCCCCCATCTTTCCATCACAGCCCCCTTCTTGCTCAAATGCTCTCCCACCCTGCTCTGAGGGTGATGAGACACTGGCACAGGTTGCCCAGGAGGGTTGTGGATGCTTCATCCCTGGAGGTGTTCAAGGCCAGGTCAGATGGGACCTTGAGCAACCTGGTCTATTGGGAGGTGTCCTGCCTATGGCAGGGGGGTTGGAACGAGATGATCTTTGAGGTCCCTTCCAACCTAAACCATTCTATGATTTTAGCTTCCCCAGTGGGATTTGGGAGATTCAGATTCCTAAAAGCATCATGAAATGAAGCCCAAAGGTAGAAAAGAGAACATTTTGAAAATGTTATTAAAAGACACTTTAATGATTCCATTTTTTAGTTTCATTAAGACAGCTGCAGATATGCCCAAGCCACTGACCAAGCCTCACTTTCTTCTCCTCAGATATTTAAAGATCTACTTGAGATCCATAAGAAACAAGGTGCTATTTGGGTTTGCATCAACGTTTTATTGTAGCTGCACTTGCCCAGAGACTAGAATAGATTTTTACAGATGAGGACAGATGTGTCTGTTCCAGCTCCTGTGACATTAAACCAGGTTCTTTATAACAGGGTCATGTCTGGCCATGTGGTTAAAGGGGTTTTTTTGAGACACCCCTGGACAATAGTTCAGGCTTTTATCCCTTTCCTAATCTCAGCTCCATCTCCTGTAATTTGTAGAAAACGAGAAGAATCTGCATTTGAGAAGCACTTTGAGATCCCTCAAGAAAAATCCCATTGGAAGCAATGAGCAAGTGGAGCTCCCCATTTGCAGAGGACAGGCAGCAATCCTCCAAAACCCCTTCAACTTTGTCCTGGTTTTTAGGGTGGGAGCAGGATCATGCCATGCTGAGCCAGCCCTTTTTTTCCTCTTGCTCCTGGAGATGCTTCTGCAACATCAACTTTTTGGCCCAGAGAGACGTGTCTACCAGCCTGTTTCGCAAAAAACTCGTATTTTTAGCTGTATTGAGCTTATATCTGAGATTCAGAGGTGAAAGAGTGATTTATTTTTTCTTCTCAGTCCCCTGAGGCATTCCCATGCCCATCTTTCTTTGAGTCAAACTGGCACCAGGACTTCTCTGCTCCCCAGTTGGCCAAAGGGCTGTCTTCCAACTGCTGTAGCAGCCTGTTGAAACGTGTATAAAAATGGAAAATTGCAAGAGTCTGTCTGAAGAAAGGGTCTTGCCCAACAGCTCTTGGATAAGACCTCCAAAAGGGAGCCCAGAACAAAAAAGTCACCATTACAATACTGCTGAGGGAAAGGGGAATGGGCTCCTGCCCCTCTGTGTCCACTGCTGCCTTAAATAGAGTGAAGTAAGGGCTGAGGTAGCTTTTCTTATCATAACTGGAATAAATCCTGCAAAAGATTATACTGCCAGGTTCTGACAGCATGAGATAGGTAGACAGAAAAATAATATCATAGAATCAAAGAATGGCTTGGGTTGGAAGGGACCTCAAAGATCATCTAGTTCCAACCCCTCTGCCATGGGCAGGGACACCTCCCACTAGAGCAGGTTGCTCCAAGCCCCATCCAGCCTGGCCTTGAACACCTCCAGGGATGGAGCATCCACAACCCCCCCGGGCAACCTGGGCCAGTGTCTCACCACCCTCAGGGTAAAGAATTTCCTTCTAATTTCCAATTTCCAAGTTAAATCTCCCCTCTTCCAGTTTAAGCCCATTATCCCTCATCCTATCACTACAAGCCCTTGTAAAAAGTCCCTCCCCAGCTTTCTTGTAGCCCCCTTCAGATAGTGGAAGGCTGCAAGAAGGTCTCCCTGGAGCCTCCTTTTCTCCAGGCTGAACAAGCCCAATTCTCTCAGCCTGTCTTCATAGGAGAGGGGTTCAAGACCTCTGCTCATCCTTGTAGCCCTCCTCTGGACCTTCTCCAACAGGTCCATGTCCTTCTTGTGCTGGGGGCTCCAAAGCTGGACACAGTGCTCCAGGTGGGGTGTCACAAGAGCTGGGTAGAGGGGCAGAATCATCTCCCTCAACCTGCTGTCCACACTAGTGTACTGGGACCATCATCTGTCTGGATGCATCATCTTTCTACTAACCCATACCCACCTTCATATACATTTTGGGTGCAAATCCTCTAAATCCTGATCAGCCTCTTGCTCCATATGCTGCAGTGTGGTTCCAGCCTGGAAGGACACATTGCTCAGGGCAGTGTTGGATTGATGGTTGGACTTGGTGATCTTAGAGCTCTTTTCCAATCTTAATGGTTCTATTCTATGGCTCTAATAAAATAAACTTTAAAAAATAACAGTAAAAACCACTTCAATTCTTAATGGAGTCCTGCAGGAGTAAACACACCACCACCATAGCCCCAGGGCCGAGCAGCTTGAGTGTTTGCAACTTGCAGGTACAAACCGTGACACCACATTTCTTGGGGGGAAGGCAAAGTCAAGCCCAGATCCGTGAGGACACAGCTGAGCCCCGGGACAAGCCTCTTCCTCCACCCAACCTGAGCAAGCAGAGGGACCTGGCAGCCTCCCAGCTCCCGTCTCACTTGTTTTACCAGTACTTGTCCTGCAGCTTTTTTTTCCTCCCTCTCCCATTTAGTTTATTGAAGATAACCAGCCCCAAATAATAAACTAGGGGCTCTGTTCCCTCTGAGGATGAATTTTCCCAACGAGAAGACACGCACCAGGGTGCTAAATTGAGAGATGGTTTTGGAAATGCTTCTCTTGGTGCTTACGTTGGCACAGGAGCCACACGACCCTGTCTATTATTAACCCGTGTGCCCGGCACGATTCTTCTAGAACAATAACATCCCTGCAAACAACCTGCAATTACTTCACCTGAGCCTGGAAAACAAGGGCTGTGCACAGAGCAATGTGGGGCAGGAGCCAGTCCTCCAGCTCTCCACAGCCAAGGACAATTCACAATAATTTTAGGCTCCTTTATTTCTGTTTTTCAACTGAATCTCACAGTAAAACAGCCTTAAACAGACACTTCTTATTGTTTTTTATTGCCTGTATTGAATTGTCAGGGTGATGCCTATGGAATAAAGCTTTGGAGGACACGTTTCTTTTTCTTTTCCTGTTCTGTGGACCAGGCTGCCCAGGGAGGTGGTGGAGGCACCATCCCTGGAGGGGTTCACAAAACGAGTAGATGTGGCACTTTGGACATGGTCTAGGGCTCAGGGAGATGTTGGGATGAAGGTTGGACTTGATGATCCTCAAGGTCTTTTCCAACCTCAATAATTCTATGGATTCTTTGATTCTATTCAGGGACTTGAGGGCTGTTTGTGAGGTGTGGGGTGGGTTTGCAGCACTTTGGGTGCACAATTATAACATTTTGTTTCTATCCAGTTATTTAGCAGCAAAACCCACCCTATTTTCAAAGCATCCATGTTCAGTGTCTTCAACCAGGGGCCAGGGATTTGGAAGCACCTATGAAGTCCTCTGTATTTGGCATGTCAGGACACATGTGCTCAAGTTGAGCTTATCTGTCCTTCTAATTCTCCTTCTCTGGCTTAAAAGTGTCGAGTCACTTCCCTGCCTGTGGCTAACCCTCTGTTTATGGATTTTTATGTTTTCTCTTTCCGAGCAGTATTATTTTTAGTAGGTTTTTCTTCCCAGGGCTGATACAAGCCTTAAACACAGAGGGTTTGCAGCTGTCAGGGTTGGTCATTAATTCAGGTATCTCTGCACAGGCTGCAACCACAGCATCTGAAAAGACCCTTTTCTCCCTAGTTTCTCCTCCTGAGCTCCTAAAGAAGAGGATGGATCCATCTCTGTGGCAGAGACCATAGTTCAGGTACCACAGTCAGGTCCAACTCACTGTGTTTTTCTTCTGATATCTGCAGGGTGATGAATTCAGGTTGGAAAGAAGGTCTGCTCTCATTGCAGACCACTCGTGGTGCATGAGGAGCATCCTCATAGAATCATGGAATCCTTTAGGTTGGAAAAGACCTTTAAGGTCATTGAGTTCAATTGTTAACCCCGCATTGCCAGATCTTCCACTAAACCATGTCCCTCAGCACCACATCTCCACAGCTTTTAAATCCCGCTAGGGATGGAAGGGAAAGCCTTGCATTGAAGAGGAACACTTTGCAAGCACACAAAGGTTGTGCTGCCAAATTGTGCCCCACTGAAGAGCTCCTATCAGAGCATGGGGACCTCTAGATCACTTCTGCTTTCATCCCTGCACCTTCATAGAATCATAGAATGTTTGAGGCTGGAAGGGACCTCTAGAGATCATATGGTCCAACCTCCCTACACAAATAGGGACATCTCTCCCTAGGGCAGGCTGCTCAGAGCCCCAGCAAGCCTCACCTTGAAGGGCTCCAGGGATGGGGCCCCCACCACCTCTCTGGGCAGCCCATTCCACTGATCCACCACCCTCAGATTAAAGGACTTCTTTCTAATATCCAGCCTAAATCTCCCCTTTCCTCGCTTAAAACCATCACTCCTTGTCCTGTCGTTACAAATCCTTTTGAATAGCCCTTCCCCCGCCTTTACGTAGCCCTCTTGAGATACTGGAAGGTCACTCTAAGGTCCCCCTGGAGCCTTCTCTTCTCCAGGCTGAATAGACTTGGCCAAGCTTGCATTGTGTATTGCCTACAGTGCTCACTGCCCAGAAATGTTGTGGGGTCTCCTTCTCTGGAGACTTTCAAAACCCTCCTGGGTCTGATCCTGGGCACCCTGCTCTGGGTGAACCTGCTGGGGCAAGGGGCTTGGATGAGATGATCTCTGGAGGTCCCTTCCAAACCCAATCATACTGGGATTCTGTGGTTCTGGGGCTCTCCAATCCCCCTCCAAGGCCCTGTGTCCTCTTTCTTTGCCAGTTAATTCAGCCATGGGAGACCAGGAACTGTTTCCATGAGCCCAAAATGTGAGACACTGACCCAGGTTGCCCAGAGAGGTGGTGGCAGCCCCATGCCTGGACATTTTTCAGGCCAGGCTGGCTGGGGCTCTGAGTAACCTGATCTAGTGGGAGGTGTCCCTGCCCATGACAGGGGGGTTGGAATGAGATGATCTTGAAGGTCCCTTCCAACCCTGACAATTCTATGATTCTATGAAAATGTAACTTGAACCTCAAGGTGCCACTTGGGACGCACTTGGAAGCAGCGATGCTGGCAAAATGTTCCTTGGTTATCTCTGGCCACCTTGATGAAAGCCCATCCATCACCTCCCCAAGAGTATTTTTAGCATTTTCTACAGAGGTAGTGGAAAGTCACAGGAGGGTTCATCTGTCCCTCCACCCTTTTTCCTGCCTTGGTGGGAACAGTTTGCAGGTAATATTTATGGAATGGTGCTGTTGGCTCATGCACCACTTAAATGATGGGCCTGAATTTTTATCTAAGGTGTGTTCCCACATCCCCACACGTCACCTGCTTCTCTACAGAGCTTCAAATAAGCCTTAAAGCTGTTTAAGTCCTGGGTATGGAGAGGGAAACTGAGGCACAAGCTTGCTGGTGAATGAAGCTGCCATATCCTTCTGGAGAAGCATTGCAGGTTTAAGTGGTGGTAGGAATTTCACATTTGGTCCTTCAACTCTTCCCTTAGCCTGGAATTCATCAACTTCAAAGCTGCCCTTGGTCTCTCCTGCTTCCTGGCTGTGGCTTCTGGTGGGATCCTGCAGGTCCTGTTCATTAACATGGTGGAAGAAACTTTGTCACCCCAAGTGCAGAGCAGTGCCTGGGCTCTGTTTTCTGTCCATGCTTTTGAGGTGTCATGATGTGGGGAGCCCAGACTGGTTCTTTCCAATGGTCCATCCCCAGAGAAGTCTTTGCAGGAACCAACCACATTTCAAAGATACAGAACAAGTGTCATAGAATCATAGAATGTTTGAGGCTGGAAGGGACCTCTAGAGGTCATCTGGTCCAACCTCCCTACACAAGTAGGGACATCTCTACCTAGGGCAGGCTGCTCAGAGCCCCATCAAGCCTGACCTTGAAGGACTCCAGGAATGGAGCCTCCACCACCTCTCTGGGCAGCCCAAATTGTGAACTGGGGTGTCTCTGAACCCATCAACAAACTCTTCATGGTCCATCCTTCGCTGCACAGATGCCAACCACAGATCATATACTTCTTAACTGGAGCATGGCAGGACAATGTGTTACAGATCCATAAAATCACTCTGGGCAAGGCCATCTGCACAGTTCAGTGATGCTGGCTCGTATTTTGCCAGAGTGCAAAGACATCCACCACCATGTCCAAAGAGCTGAGTGGGCAGCGATCAATGCCTCCCTGCCCTGGAGAGCCCAGCAGAGCCCATACTGAGATACCTGCAGACATCTGAGCACCACGTGGTCATTGCACTTGTTGGCTCTTACACCTGGGTCTGGCTCCACGTTATGTAGACAAAAACTGTCCAAGCCCCCACTCCACAGCTTGATTTTAAGCCAAGTCATGAATCATAGGATCATTAAGGTTGGAAAAGACCTCTAGGATCATCAGGTCCAACCATCAACCCAACATCTTCCTGACCACTAGACCATGTCCTGAAGTGCTACATCTACTTGTGTTTTGAACATCTCCAGAGCTGGTGACTCCACCACCTCCCTGGGCAGCCTGTTCCAGTGCCTGACCACTCTTTCAGGCAAGAACTTCTTCCTAATGTCCAATCTAAACCTCCCCTGGTGCAACTTGAGGCCATTACCTCTTGTCCTGTCATTTGTTACTTGGAAGAAGAGACCAACACCAGCCTCACCACAACCTTCTTTCAGGTAGTTGTAGAGAGCAATGAGTTCTCTCCTCAGCCTCCTTTACACCCTCCCCAGACCTGTGTCACACTGAGCTGTTATCTCAAAGGTATTTATCAGGGTTGTCCTTCAAAGAATGTGCTTAGGAAAGGAATGTTTGCAAGACAGAGTCTTGCAAAGTCCTTCCTCCTGTGGGATTTCTGCATGTAGTGTGTGCACCTCAGGCGTGCATCACCACATCCTTGGGACTTTTTCATCTGGACATCCCCAGGATAGAAAGAAAGAAAAGAAAGAACAATGTTCAGCCAGTGTGGCCAAGCTTGCAATCATCCAAACTGTGTTCAAAGCAAATTTCACTGAAGAGCAGCCCATCAGTGCAGGGGAGGGAAGGGCAGGAGGTCAAACCCCACTGTGCATCCCACAGTTCGTAGAATCATAGAATATTTGAGGCTGGAAGGGACCTCGAGAGGTCATCTAGTCCAACCTCCCTACTCAAGTAAGGACATCTCTACCTAGGGCAGGCTGCTCAGAGCCCCATCCAGCCTGACCTTGAAGGACTCCAGGGGTGGGGTCCTCCACCACCTCTCTGGGCAGCCCATTCCCCTGATCTATCACCCTCAGATTAAAGAACTTTTTTCTACTATCCAATCTAAATCTCTCCTTTCCCAGCTTAAAACCATCCCTCCTTGTCCTGTCATTACAAACCCTTTTGAATAGACCTTCTCCTGCCTTCCTGTAAACCCGTCAGATACTGGAAGGTCACTATAAGGTCCCCCTGACAGTTCTTCTGTCCACCTGTAGGAACCTGGTCCTGTATCCTTCGTGGTTGCTCCCCATAGATTGGGTGCAGCCTGGGCTAGGAGCAGCAACACTTCAACCCCCCATCTCATGCTCAGTGCAGACACAGCCCCTTTTTGGGGTATTTTTGAGGCAAAGACCATGTTCTCTGCACCTCTCTGGTTAATGGTGCAACCACCTTGGAGCCCAAAGCTGGAATCAGCTCTTTTCATAGCACTTGCTTCATGGGGTTAAAAGTTATTTAACATTTACAGAGGTTTTGAAATGCAGCCATTTCTTCTCCTTTTAAGCTGCACTTACACCTCTTTTTGTTTTTCACAAGTGGAAGCAAAGTTCAGGCCAAAACTGCAAGAGAGTCTTCACAGGGAGCTTTGTGCTGGAGGGCATTAAAACCAAAATAAACCACACAAATAAATGTAAAAAAAATAAAATCAAATCCCCACCCTCACTTTTCCCCACCAGACAGATAGGGAGATTTATGCAAGACACTGAGCAAAGCCAGATTTTGGCTGTTGGCAGCAAGTCAGGGAAGAGCTGCCTAGCTACAGGCTAAAATTAGAGTACCTAAAAATTAACTGTAGGGCTGAAGAACTTTGGTCCCTGTGCTGAATGAGCAGGGGACAATTAGTAATAGATTGTTAACCAGCTCCACTTTTAATCCAGTTGCAAAATGAGAGTTGTTGGCCCCCCCAAAAAACATAGTTTTAGTGTTTCTCTCAATTATGTTCCTCCATTAAGAAGGGTGTGGGGGATGAGACATTGGAAAGTGGTTAAATATGATTGGGAAAATATAATTTCCCTATATTGAAAGATGGGAGACTTCCATGTTTTTTCAAGATGCATCATGTTAATCTCATTATCAACTCCCCCAAAACTGAGCAATTTCAGCCCTGGTGATGAGGGTTTCCCTGTGAGCTCCTCAAACCTCTATGCTTGCAACCAGCCAGCCCTGGGACAGCACCAGCCTCCAACCACAGGTGGGGAAACTGAGGCATGAAGCTTGGAAGGGTGACCATCCAAACCCAGACCATCAGTTTGCCCAGAGAGGTGGTGGATGCCCCATCCCTGGAACCATTGCAGGTGAGGTTGGCCAAGGCTCTGAGCAACCTGCTCTAGTTGGGTCCCTGCTCCCTGCAGGGGGGTTGGACTCGATGACCTTTAAAGGTCCCTTCCAACCCCAAATCATTTTATGATTCTATGATTTCTGATGAGACCAAGACAGGTTTTTCTCCTCTCTTCTCTGCCTCCATCCCAGCTCCCACTCTGGCTGAATTCCTGGCAAAAGCCTCTTACACCCCCCAACCCTTGGGCTTGTCCAGGGCCATCCATCCCCCTGACCTTCCAGCCAGGTCAACCTCTCAAGGGCTCTCCCCCACCCTGGGTATGACAGCTCCAGCCTCAAAGCCTGTGCAGGGTCTATCCATCCCAAGATGAAACGGAAGGAATGGATGACAAAAAGGAGACATGAATCCTACAAAGCGCCTTCAATTTTGCATGGGCGTAATCATAAGTTGCCCCATGGGATTTGCCCATTTCTGAAGCTGCCCACGCTGCTGGGGATGCTGCCCAGGAGGACGTTGGCTGCTGGGCTGTGAGCACATGTTGCCAACTCATCTCCAACTTTCCTGGGCTGCAGCAAGAGCAGCGTGGGCAGCAGGGGAGGGAGGGGATTCTCCCCCTCTACTCCACCCTCAGGAGACCCCACCTGGAGCTCTGTGTCCAGTTCTGGAGCCCCCAGGACAAGAAAGATCTGGACTGGAAGGTGTCCAGAGAAGGGCCACGAGGATGATCAGAGGCTGGAGCACCTCTCCTACGAGGACACACTGAGAGAGTTGGGGTTGTTCAGTGTGGAGAAGAGAAGGCTCTGAGGGGACCTTCTGGTGGCCTTGCAGGATCTGACGGGGGCTCCAAGAAAGCTGGGGAGGGACTTTTGAGGCTGTTGGGTAGTGGTAGGACTGGGGGGAATGGCTCCAAAGTAGAGGTGGGTAGATTAAGATGAGATGTTAGGAAGAAGTTGTTGCCCAGGAGGGTGGGGAGACCCTGGCCCAGGTTGCCCAGAGAGGTGGTGGAAGCCCTATGGCTGGACATTTTTCAGGCCAGTCTGGCTGGGGCTGTGAGCAAGTGGTGTAGTGGGAGGTGTCCCTGCCCATGGCAGGGGTTTGGAACAAGATGATCTTGAAGGTCCCTTCCAACCCTGACCTTTTTATGATTCTATGATTCTCACCCCCCAGCACCCTCAAGTCCTTCACCACAGGGCTGCTCTCCAGCCCTTCATCCCCAGCCTGTGCTGATATCGGGGGTTGCCCCAACCCATGTGCAGGACTTTGTTGAACCTCATGAGGTTCATACATATCCTAGCCTGGTCCCCCAGCTGTGGGATGCCCAGAGAGCACTTGCAGACCCAGTCAGCACGACTGCAATGTGACTGCCTGCATGAGGAAACGGTTGCAGAACTCCAACTGTCTGGTGCCTACTGCCCACATACACCAGTGCAACGACTCTGCTGGGACTCACAGGATTTGTGAAACAAGGCTGGTACCTTTTCTCTGCAGACTTTCTTAATTCTGAGTTATTTTTATACTTGGCTGTGATGCAACACCCTAAATTTAACACTGTGGGGGACTGAGGCTGCTCTAGTCCATTGATCCATCATGTGTTATCTCTAGAAAGAGCCCTGCAACTGGAAAAAATATTGCAGAAATGATGTGCTATTCATAGCACATGGATTGCAAAATGTCCTACCACCCTGGGAAGGCTCAGCTCACTGCTCAGGTTGGCTGAGCCAGGAGCAATCAAAAGACAACCTCCAGTGGGATGTCATGGAATCATAGGATCATAGAANCAGAGCTCCAGGTGGGGTCTCCTGAGGGTGGAGTAGAGGGGGAGAATCCCCTCCCTTGCCCTGCTGCCCACGCTGCTCTTGCTGCAGCCCAGGATCCCATTGACTTTCTGAGTTGCAAGTGTCCACTGATGGCTCATGTTGAGCTTCTCATCCACGAGTATCCCGAAGTCCTTTTCTTCAGGGCTGCTCTCAAGCCAGTCCCTGCCCAGCCTATAGCGGTGCTTGGGATTGCCCTGACCCAGATGCAGGACCTTGCACTTGGTCTTGTACTTCATGAGGTTGGCATGGGCCCACCTCTCCAGCCTGTCAAGGTCCCTCTGGATGGATCCCTTCCCTCTAGCATGTCGACCACACAGCTTGGTTCTGCTGTACAACTTGCAGAGTCCAGTGGGGATGGTTTATTAGTAGACTACACAAGGGAAGGGGACGAATTTCTGTTCCAAGATCCTTCTTCTTTCCTCAGGGGGAGGCATTTTTAATCATGCATGGATCCTGGAGATATGCTTTGAAATTCAAAAGCCAGTATGGAATATCTGAGCATGCATGAGAGCCAAAGTCCCAGAGACAAATCTATTTCAGTAGCAGAACCCTGCTGAGCAGGGTCTTCTGTCTCAACAACAAAGGCTCTGAGGGGACCTTCTTGTGGCCTTCCAGGATCTGAAGGGGCTACAAGAAAGCTGGGGAGGGACTTTTGAGGCTGTTGGGTAGTGGTAGGACTGGGGGAATGGCTCCAAACTAGAGGTGGGGAGATTGAGATGAGATGTTAGGAAGAAGTTGTTGGCCAGGAGGGTGGGGAGACAGTGGCCCAGGTTGCCCAGAGAGGTGGTGGAAGCCCCATGCCTGGACATTTTTCAGGCCAGTCTGGCTGGGGCTGTAAGCAACGTGGTGTAGTGGGAGGTGTCCCTGCCCATGGCAGGGGGTTTGGAACATGATGATCTTTAAGGTCCCTTCCAACCCTGACAATTCTGTGATTCTGGTTGGAAGAGATCTTTAACATCATCAAGTCCAACCATTAACCCAGCACTGCCAGGTCACCACTAAACCATGTCCCTCAGCACCACATCTACACGTCTTTTCAATCTCTATAGAGATGGGGACACCACCACTGCCCTGGGCAGCCTGGGCCAGAGCTTCACAACACTTTCAGGGAGGAAATTTTTCCCAATATCCAACCTAAACCTCCTCTGGCACAGCTTAAGAGCGAGAAGGTCTCACTTGAGTCTCCTTTTCTCCAGGCTCAACACCCCCAGCTCCCTCAGCTGCTCCTCACCAGACTTGTGCTCTAGACCCTTCCCCAGCTTTGTGTTAAAAAAATACACGTTATAAGTTTAAATACAAGGGAACTAAGTGAAAGGTAAAGGTCTGTGAGATGTGGAAGATCATAAAACCTATGGATTTCCTGGTATTTCCCAGATATTTTCTTTCCCCGTTGCTCTGCTATGGGGATTTAAAATTTTACTTGGCTCCTTCTCTTCCCCTTCCCGTTATTTGGGTAGGATTTCAGGCTACCCATTTAAGGGCATATATAGATGAAGAAGCTGTTTGCTCTCACCTGGATGAGAAAGAGGACAGATGTCTAGAAGCTGAGAATTTAAATGGATGCAATTGTGCAGGGGTTGCACATCCTGCACTCCAGCTCTTAGGGATTGTCCTGATGCTAGGTCATCTCTATTTGATTTCTTCTACTGCTCTTGGGAAGAGGTTTAAGCTACTTTTTAGAAAGCCTACAAAAGTGAAGATGTTTCTTTGCTCACATATTCCTGCACAGCCCAAGAGGTGAGTGAGTGGCTGTGTGGGACTTGGTTGATAGCTGGGGTTAAACCATGACAGTCACTAAAGGAGAAATCATAGAATCATTCCCCAAGCCCACCAATGGAGGTCATCACCTGCAGTTACCAAAAATCTCTCCACACTCCTTTTCACCTCTCTTCATTTAATTTTCACAGAATCACAGAATTGTCAGGGTTGGAAGGGACCTTCAAGATCATCTCGTTCCAACCCCCCTGCCATGGGCAGGGACACCTCCCACTACAGCAGTTGCTCACAGCCCCAGCCAGCCTGGCCTGAAAAATGTCCAGGCATGGGGCTTCCACCACCTCTCTGGGCAACCTGGGCCACTGTCTCCCCACCCTCCTGGCCAACAACTTCTTCCTAAGGTCTCATCTCAATCTCCCCACCTCTACTTTGGAGCCATTCCCCCCACTCCTACCACTACCCAACAGTCTCAAAAGTCCCTCCCCAGCTTTCTTGGAGCCCCCTTCAGATCCTGGAAGGCCACCAGAAGGTCTCCTCAGAGCCTTCTCTTCTCCAGACTGAACAACCCCAACTCTCTCAGTCTGTCCTTGTAAGAGAGGTGCTCCAGCCTCTGATCATCCTTGTGGCCCTTCTCTGGACACCTTCCAGCACGTCCAGATAATTTCTTGTCCTAGAGGCTCCAGAATGCTACTGAAGTAACTGGATCTTTACTTTGAACCAATTAAACCATTTTCTCTTCTTAATCTGTGGTTGGGAGATTTGTGAGGAGCTGAAGCTGGAAATGCTCTGCAGGTGCTGAAGAAGCAGCATTTGAGTCAACGTGTCCTACCCATACCTCATCAGTGCGGGGAGAAAAGAGATCTGGACCTCAGACACCTTCTCTGTAGCCTTCAAAGAGCTGGAGCTCAGGACATAAGTTTGAAAGCCCTAAGAGAGAGGCAAATCCTAGGGTCAAGAGCTGGAGAAATCATAGAATGTTTGAGTCTGGAAGGGACCTCTAGAGGTCATCTTGTGCAACCTCCCTACACAAGTAGGGACATCTTTACCTTAATGAAGACATCATTAAGTCCTCAAAGCCAGCTGCCTTCACCTTCTATGCTGATTGTCTGGATCCTAGACCTCAGTCCAGAATTAAACATCTAATCTTCATTGAAAGCTTTATTTTGCTAAGGAGGCCTCCTACCAACCTCACTTTCCCTTCTATTGACCAGCACAGAGCAGTAGATGCAAAGAAACTCGTTAATGGGCAAAAACCATCGGATGCTGGTGTCAGTAAGAAGGAGAAGTCTTCCTCACTTCCTAGCAGGTCATGCTAAAGCTGGCCTCTTGCAAGATCTGCCAAAGCCTATTAGCTAAGGCACATCCTGGGGGAAATCCTCTTAGAGCAGTGGAGGTGAGAGTGCAGATGATATTACCATGCCCAGTGCTGCCATCATAGAGAAATAGGGCTGGGGGGGGATATTAAGAGGTCAATGGGGCCATGCCCTTTATCCCAAGGGAGGATCAAGTCCATCCATGTCATATGTCACCAGCCAGACACGGTGTTAACATGCTCTTAAAGACTATGATGAACATGTCACAACCTTTCCAGCCAAACTATTCCTAACACAAATCGTCCTGGCTGTGATTTGGCCTATTGCTCTTTTTCCCCTCCAGTAAGGGCATTTCTCCTGGACTGGGCACTGGGGAGGCCACACCTTGAATTGTGGGGTCAGTTTTGGGCCCCTCACTCCAAGAAGGACATTGAGGGGCTGGAGCACATCCAGAGAAGGGCAACAAAGCTGGGGAAGGGTCTAGCGAACAAGTCTTATGAGGAGCAGCTGAGAGACCTGGGGGTGTTTAGTCTGAAGATGAGAAGGCTGAGAAGACACCTTATCACCCTCTACAACTACCTGAAAGGAGGTTGTAGATAGGTGGGTGAAGGTCTCTTCTCCCATGTAACAAGGACAAGAGGAAATGGCATCAAGTTATGCCAGGAGAGGTTTAGGTTGGGTATTAGGAAAAATTTCTTCCCCAAAAGGATTGTCAAGTCCTGGAAGAGACTCCTCAGGGCAGTGGTGGAGTCCCCATCCCTGGAGAGGTTTCAAAGCTGTGTAGATGTGGTGCTGAGGGACATGGTTGAGCAGTGGACTTGGTAGAGTTAGGTTAATGGTTGGGCTTGATGATCTTGAAGGTCTTTTCCAACATAAGCGATTCTATGATTCTATGAAGATAAGATTGTTCCCCTCTCTGTATCTGTCTTCATGTATCATGTCTTCTCAATCCACAGTTTTACAGACTATACTATGTTAATTCATTCAGTTGGATCCAGCAAAACCTCCATAATCATCTATACTAGCATAGGTGCTTGTGTACATATGTAAGTGCATGTACATATATTTTGATGACCATCTTGGGTGGAGAGACACTGGCCCAGGTTGCCCAGAGAGGTGGTGGAAGCCCCATCCCTGGAGGTGTTGAAGGCCAGGTTGGCTGGGGCTGTGAGCAACCTGGTGTAGTGGGAGGCGTCCCTGGCCATGGCAGGGGGGTTGGAACGAGATGATCTTTCAGGTCCCTTCCAACCCTGACAATTCTATGATTCTATGATCTCAACTTCTGGAGTTGGACAACCTGGGGATATCAGGACTCCCACAAGTCTAAAAGTGTTTCCAACATAAAAGAGCTGTTGGAAAGTGGCCTGTGAAAGGAGGATTTCCCCTCTTCCCATTTATACTCCAAAGCTTTTGGTCTGTTCTTGGGCGTCCCCAAAACTCTGGTCCCTTTTTGGCCAAGAAATTTCTCATGTGGCAGATCAGTTGCACCAGATCTGCAACATAAAAACACAGAAGGCAGGTTCAGGGAGTGATCAGGAAAGGATCAACAGACCACACAAGGTACTTTCCTCCTCCTTTCCTTCATATGTGTTTGTGAGTCAAACCCATCCCCACTTAGAGCATTCCTGAGGTTGCTCTAATTCCCATCCTGCCCTCCCAAGGTCTTCTCCAGGGCTGGGAAAGTGAAGAGCAGCTGAAGCACAGGCTGCTCCAACTGTGAGTGTTTTCCACCTCAGAGGACAACCTACCACAAGTAGAGAAGCCTCATTATCCAGCAAATTGCCATAGATTAACTTCCATCCTGGCTACCTTGGGGTGATGGCCACTCACACTCAGTCAATAATGTGTAATGTGCAGCTCCTTGGTGAGGAGACCTCCAGGATGGTCTCTGTCTTTGGAGGTTTTGTAGTGCTATGGCTGGTTGCCCCAAGGACAGTGCCAGGAGCATCTCCTCTGCATCTGTCTGTATGTGAGAGGTGATGAGTTAACCCAAATTTCCAGGGCTGAACCAGCCCTGGGTACAGTCACCATTCTGTGCTTTTATGGAAGAAGCTCATTTTGCTCTGGAGAGGTCTTGGGGCCAGGTGGCCCCTCAATGGTTAGAGCTCTAGACACAAGGCTTGAAGCAGGACTCAAGCTGATACTGGAAATGGGAACCTAAGGTAGAAGGAAATGAACATCAGTGATAACAAGAGGCAGAAAAGAACCAGGAAAGGACACCAATCCCTGAAACACCCCAGGGAGAACATCAGACCCCACTTGCCAGGTTGGAATGAAGTATCCTGCAGATGCCCTGCCTCCAACCCTTCCACTGTGGGCATATCCTTGGAACAGTCAAGTGCAGCTTGGCCAGAATACTTGTCCCTATGTGAGGAGCAAAGATGTGTTAAAAGGACAAGCCTGGTCCCATGGAAGAAAGGGATTTGCTGGTCCTGCTCTAACCAGCTTTACACCCAGGAACTTGTGTTTTTATAGGACTTACATAAACACCTCTAGGACACTTTGCTCCATAAGTTCATTTGGTAAGTAATCTTCTTTCCAAATAATTCTGCAATTTCAAGATACAATCTCAATTTCCATCCCATCTTTAACCACAATGTGTTGCCTGTAGAGTCACAGGATGTATCATAATGACTTATCATAGAATCAAACAATTGTTCTGGTTGGAAGACACCTTCAAGATCATCAAGTCCAACCATTAACCCAGCACTGCCAGGTCACCACTAAACCATGTCCCTCAGCACCACATCTCCATAGCTTTGAAACCCTTCCAGGGATGAGGACTCCACCACTGCCCTGGGCAGCCTAGGACAGGCCATGACAACTTTTTAGGGAATAAATTGTTCCTATTATCCAACCCAAACCCCCCCTGGTGCAACTTGAGACTGTTTCCTCTTGTCTTATCACTTGTTACATAGGAGGAGAGACTGATGCCCCCCTTGCTACAACCTCTTTGACTTATGTGTTCATACAGAGACCCCTTCTTGCTGGTATAATCATGATTTGAAGATAAAGAAAAAATGTCCGTGCTCCCTGCAGGGGGGTTGGACTAGATGGCCTTGAAAGGTCCCTTCCAACCCAAACCATTCCATGATTCTATGATTTTAGCATTGGCCATGAGTAATAAACATCTGGTGGTACCAGTGTGACTGGTGCTGGGACACTCCATCACTTGCTTGAGTGCTTTGAAGAGAAAATCCCTCTCTGTTTCTTCCAAGGTTCCTTCTGTAAGAAGGTAAGATCCAGAGACCCAGAGGACCTGCAAAAGTGTTCATCCCACCCCCTGGTTTATTTGTCAGGGCTTTGCAGTTTGGGTATCCTTGAACCCTGCAAATCCTTTGGCAATGATGGGAGCCAGGCCACCAGGATGAGACCTTAAAACACCAGTTGGGCAGGAGTGACATTGAGCAGAAGACATTTGAAATGATGCATTTGTTGGTTTAAATGGGTCAGATTCCTGACCCTAGTCTTGTCTTCAGGTCTTAACACCAAGAGGACAGGGTAGGATCCCAGGACAAGGGATTCACATCTCAGCTTTGCTCCAGGCTCCCTGTGACCTGCAGCAGATCAGATGGGTCTGGATGCACCAGGGATTTGAGCCATGGGGTCATGCTTATTCTTGCTCCTTGGCCCTGTGATGCTCATGGTCTCAGGTCAACAGCAGCCCAGCATCAACCAAGGGGTTAAAGGTGCTCCCGCTTGGGGAGCTCCCGGGGATTAGGGATTATATTTACTTGTAAAGTGCTTGGCAGTTCTTGGAAGCAAGGCACACCCTGGGGTTTGTAGGTGCTATCATGGGACTGATATGAAATGCAGCATGGAAAAACCCATAAACCAGCTCATTCCATCATCTGAGGGACATACAAGTGAGAACGTAGTGACACCAAGTCTCTCAAATCAGGATTTTGGGTTGTTGGTGAGTAAAATGAAGTTTTTAGCCTTGCTAGGAGATCCCCCTGAGCAGCAGCTTAAAGGATCTCCGTTTCAGAGGGTGGAAGCTAAGCACTTGGTAAACACTTCTGAAAATCCTGACCTCAGGGTATCTCCTGGGTGGAAGGATCCTACACTGTTGTTTACATCCCCTTGGCAATGCAGTTCAAAGTACTGGGTGATGTGGAGGTGAACTCCTCTGGCCTCCACACGTACCCTTGGCTGTGAACTGGTTGTTTGCCATAAGCAACCAAGTTCTCTGCTTGCTGATGGTGAGGTAATTTTTTTCTGTGCCATTTTTCTTTCTCTACATACATTTTTTTCTGTGCATGCAGGATTTTCTGGGCATTTTCTGCAGGAATTTCATGAATCCAAGTGGTTTCAAATCATCTCCATTGTTCTTTCTGTGTGTAATTTTCAGAGCATCTTGAGTTGCTCATTGAACATGGAATCATAGAATTGTCAGGGTTGGAAGAGACCTTAAAGTTCATCTCGTTCCAACCCCCCTGCCATGGGCAGGGACACCTCCCACTACATCGCTTGCTCCCAGCCCCAACCAGCCTGGCCTTCCAAATGTCCAGGCATGGGGCTTCCACCCCCTCTCTGGGCAACCTGTGCCAGGGTCTCCCCACCCTCCTGGCCAACAACTTCTTCCTAACGTCTCATCTCATTCTCCCCACCTCTACTTTGGAACCATTGCCCCCAGTCCTACCACTCCCCGACAGCCTCAAAAGTCCCTCCCCAGCTTTCTTGGAGCCCCCTTCAGATCCTGGAAGGCCACAAGAAGGTCCCCTTGGAGCCTTCTCTTCACACTCACCAACCCCAACTCTCTCAGCCTGTCATGTTTGGGCTGCTTTTTGTTGGCCTTATCTGATCTAATAAAACATGGATCTGTTTAGCTCAGGGGTATTATTTTGTACCCTGACAGCCAAAACACTGGCTCATGACTATCTGATTTTACAGACGTTGCCCTTGCTGATAAGTGCTTGCTGCATTTTGAAAGTCTCATGCTGTCTGAACATAGAATCATAAAATTATCAGGGTTGGAAGGGATCTTCAAGATCATCTAGTTCCAACCCCCCTGCCATGGGCAGGGACACCTCCCACTAGAGCAGGTTGCTCAAAACCCCATCCAACCTGGTCTTCAACACTTCCAGGGAGTGGGAAGCACATAAGAACCCTGTGCCCCAGAGATGTTGTGGCTTAGCAGGTTCCTAGCACAGAGTTAATGGTTTAGCATCTCTGAGTGGGCTGCAAGTCCACCTCTGGAGCCTCTATCACTAGAAGGACATGGACCTGTTGGAGAGAGTCCAGAGGAGGGTTACAAAGATGGTCAGAGGGCTGGAACACCTCTCCTATGAAGACAGGCTGAGAGAGTTGGGCTTGTTCAGGCTGGAGAAGAGAAGGCTCCAGGGGACACCTTATTGCAGCCTTCCAGTATCTGAAGGGGGCTACAAGAAAACTGAGGAGGGACTTTTCACAAAGGGCTGTAGTGATAGGATGAGGGGTAATGGGTTCAAACTGGAAGAGGAGAGATTTAGATTGGAAATCAGAAGGAAATTCTTCACTTTGAGGGTGGGGAGACCCTGGCCCAGGTTGCCCAGGGGGGCTGTGGATGCTCCATCCTTGGAGGTGTTGAAGGCCAGGTAGGATGGGGCTGTGAGAACGTGGTCCAGTGGGAGGTGTCCCTGCCCGTGGCAGGGGGGTTGGAACTAGATGATCTTTAAGGTCCCTTCCAACCCATTCTATGATTCTAAGAGTAGGCACAAGCTTAAAAAATGGATCAACCATACCCAGTATTTCTTTAAATCCAACATAAACCCTCCTGTCTCATGCAGCTTCTTGATCATTGCAGGTTATTTCTCTGCTGGTGGGTTTTTATCACGTGATCACAGCAATCTGCCAAAATCCTGTATCAAATGGCTCCTCCTAGAAGGGATGTGCCAAGAGGTGAGCTCAGGGGATGGGAGATGCTCAGAAGCGACTCATTGGGTCCAAATCAGACAGAACTAAAAGATCACCAAAAAAAAGTGCCCCCATTCCTGTGGAGACCTGTGGGTTGGGTTGATTTTTAAATGCTCCAGATGCTTTTGAAAGCAAAGTGATGAGTTTCAGCTGCATTTATGATTTTATTTTCCTTTCCTGAGAAGGAAAAGGCTGTGTGGCAGGAGGGAGGGATGTTTAACATACCACGTTTGGGGTCTTTATTGAATTAAAAGCAGGAAATCTTTCCCTGAGCAGAAACCTTCACATTTTTCTCATTCACCACAACCTTTTAACCTTATCCCCAGGGTGGTAAAACAGGTTGGTGAGACTAGAGCTACAGAAGGGGAAAAAAAAACAGCTTTTTGCTTGGCTTTCCTCCTCTTGTGGAATTAGTCTGTATTTTGTATTCATCAGTGATCAGAGGGTTTCTTCTGAGCCTCAGGAGCTGAACCCGCTAAGTAAGGCAAATCCAGATTAGAGCCTCTCACAACAGAAGCACTGGGGAGATCATGAGGGTTGGAGGAAGAGATGGGCAGAAGGGGGGTGTCAAATCACTGCACTTTTGATTTTTTACCATATTTTCCAGTTTGAAATTTCCATACAAGTCCCCGAAAGGCTGAAATGTGAAATTTCTGCAAGACAGGCAATGAACTTATCGCTTCTTTTCAGGCTTGTTTCTCAAATCAAACCAGCAGCCCATGTAGGGAGTGGATGTGCTGGGAGGGAACTCGCTGTGTTATTTTAACTTTAAATGGTCCTTATTTTGAGGTGACAGCTTGGATGACCCTCAGTCCTAGAATTTGTGCCTCCAACTGAGCCAGGTCCAAGCTGCAGAGTCCAAATGTAGTTTTGTTTGACTGGCTGATCCAGACACTCCTTTTTCCTAAGGATTCTCCTGCCCTTTGTTGCATTGGAGGAGGTTTAATCCTCCAGACAGGCTGAAATAGCACAAAAGCTCCTCTTCTTACAGTGTTCCCCTCATAGGTAGCTCTCCATCTCAAGAAGATGAGACCTCTCATCACACTGAGCCCCCTGAAGAGCCCCAGCTATGAGGACACCTATAAATTATTATTCTTAATGTTATATGTACCACAAGTCCAGGCACTGACCTCTTCTGGGTTATATAGGTCCTGGGGGGATCAAGGACATGCTCCACTTGAAGAGATAAAACTGACTTTGAAGGAAGCTAATTATATACAACCAACACATTTCTCTGACCCCTCTTCTCCAGCACTGTGGTTTTCCTTTGCCTTTGAGTCTTGCATGCCCCTGACCAGCTCCCAGACAGCTCCAGCAGCCTCCTCCCCTTTCCTCCCTGGGATTTTCTCCTGACCACCTGTTTTCTGCCTTTTCTCTCTTTCAGGATGGCATCACCAGTTAGGAAGCTGATGGATCATCCCACCTCCCATGTAGGTGTCTCTCTGGCACTGGACGCATCACGCCAGGTCCCCAAAGGGGAAGACTAAGCCCTCTATGGGCAATTGTGGAGCACATCTTCTAATGCAGCCTCTGTAGCAGGTTGGGGTAGAGTCATGTCACTCCTACAGACCCAACCCCTCTTGTCTGTACCAACACTTGCTTTCCTTGTCCATGACATGGACTGGACCTTGCATCTTGCTTCCTCCCCATATCCTAATCTGTACAATATCACCATATCCAACCACTCATCCAACATCTCCCCAGCTCCTGTCATAGAATCATAGAATTGTCAGGGTTGGAAGGGACCTTAAAGATCATCTCGTTCCAACCCCCCTGCCATGGGCAGGGACACCTCCCACTACACCACATTGCTTACAGCCCCAGCCAGCCTGGCCTGAAAAATGTCCAGGCATGGGGCTTCCACCACCTCTCTGGACAACCTGGGCCAGGGTCTCCCCACCCTCCTGGGCAACAACTTCTTCCTAATGTCTCATCTCAATCTCCCCACCTCTAGTTTGGAGCCATTCCCCCCAGTCCTACCACTACCCAACAGCCTCAAAAATCCCTCCCCAGCTTTCTTGTAGCCCCCTTCAGATCCTGGAAGGCCACCAGAAGGTCCCCTCAGAGCCTTCTCTTCTCCACACTGAACAATCCCAACTCTCTCAGTCTGTCCTCACAGGAGAGGTGCTCCAGCCTCTGATCATCCTTGTGGCCCTTCTTTGGCCACGTTCCAGCACGTCCCTCACACACTGCTGATTTCCACCTCAACAGCAGCACCTTTGCTCCTTTTCCCATTGCAACAGCATCTCAGCTTCTTGTCCTCACCCCTGGAGACCTCCCCCATCCCCACAACACTGCACTGTGTCCAGGGGACACCCCCATTGCCCTTCTCCAGCACTGATCCCCATCAGGATGTTTGCAGAAGGTCATGGTGGTGTTCCTGGGGTCTGTCACACCCAATAGCAAGGAAGGATAGGAAAAATCAGCTGGAGTTAGGGCAAAGCTTGGATGGTGATGAGCACCAAAAGAAAAGAGTGGGAGAGATTTATTTTTCTTTTCCTGGTGCATAAATCTTCCTCCTGCTTAGGCACCTCTGTCCTTAAGTAAGGACAAAAGTAAAAGGTCTATTAATAGGCAGCAAGTAAGAAATCATAGCAGGTGACCTGCTTTATTTGACTGGATTAAGTGTGGGATTACAGGAGAGTTTAGAAATGCCGATAAGGGCTCCATCGAATCCTTCCCTGTTGCTGCTGGTTTCCTGGGAATGGGAGGGATTTGCAGGGTGTCGATGAGATTAAGAATCCAGTGGAGTCATTTGGTCAGGGCAGGAGGAAAGGAGAAAGAAAACAAACCACAATGATGGTCCTGGTATTGTCAGTTGAGGGGTTTCTGTGGGTTTTCCTCGTTCAATGCAATTTTTGGAGCTGCAAAAATCCCAGATGCAATGAAGTGCCCCATGCTCTGCAGGATCTTTGGTGGCTCTTTGCAGTTAGGGAATAGGATGTGGGGAAGAGAAAGAGAAATGAAGGAAGAGAGAGATGAAGGTGATGGTATAAGGGCTCTTACAGGGATGATGCAAAGCTGATCTGAGCAGATGGCCTCCTGCCACCTAAAACTTCCACGTTGCGAAATCCCATTAAGTGCAGAGTTCAATAAAGTTCTGGATATCAAGGAGAAGCAGCTATTTAAAGCCTTGATCACCTGCCAAAGGTGGCTTTGTAAGCCATATTTCCTGTCCCAAATCACTTCTCCCTTCTGAGAGAGTTGGGGTTGTTCAGTGTGGAGAAGAGAAGGCTCTGAGGGGACCTTCTTGTGGCCTTCCAGGATCTGAAGGGGGCTCCAAGAAAGCTGGGGAGGGACTTTTGAGGCTGTTGGGGAGTGGTAGGACTGGGGGGAATGGCTCAAAACTAGAGGTGGGTAGCTTCAGATGAGACATTAGGAAGAAGGTGTTGGCCAGGAGGGTGGGGAGACAGTGGCCCAGGTTGCCCAGAGAGGGGGTGGAAGCCCCATGCCTGGACATTTGGAAGGCCAGGCTGGAGGGGGCTGTGAGCAACTAGTGGGAGGTGTCCCTGCCCATGGCAGGGGGGTGGAACGAGATGATCTTGAAGGTCCCTTCCAACCCTGACAATTCTATGATTCTATGATTCTCCTGGTCAGGGTCTCTCCATAGAAAATGGCCTCGTTCATAACATGAAATGCACGGTGACAGTAGCTGGTGACTGGTCCAAGGTCTTACCACATAGAAGTGCCTGGGATTAAGTGAATAAAATTATACACAGGATTCCTGAAGCCCAGGTAGGATGAACCCTCTGGATAAGCCTTTGCCCTTTATAAATGTTTGATTTCTTTTGCCCCAGTTAGTTTTGCTGCTGAGAGTGCCTGGCACCATGCTGGGAGTATGAGCTGCCTGATAAATGGTGTTTAGGTAGCGAGAAAAGATCCCAGAGCAATTAAAAACATGAAGAACACCAAGCAAACAACGACCATTTGCTGATCTAGACAAAATTCTATTTTAAAAAACATATGCATTCAGCAGAAATTATGGCTCATCATCCCATTTCTGAATGAAAATAATGCAAAGGAAAGCTTCAATAATTCATATATGCCTGGAAATATCTCGAAAAACTGGCCTCTAAGCCAGACTGGAAATGTGAGTTTTCTGCTGGGGAGTTTCAATGGTGCTGAGCATAGATGGGATTCTTCTTCTTCTTCTCCTTCTCCTTTTTATTCTTCTTCTTCTTCTTTATACCTTTTATGTGTCCCACAGGGGAAAAAAAAAGAAAATTCTGGCCCTCCTCCCATGCAAATAGTGGGAAAATCAAGTTCTTCTCCCTACATTGTATGGATCACGTTAACTGTGACTTAGTTGAGGTTGTGAAATTGTTCCAGAGATAGGGGAAAACTTGGAGCTTGTTGTCCATTGTTTCACCTTGCTTGAGGAGCTCTATATAAATTCCAGGTGTCTGTCTTCTGGGATGTTGTATTTAGCTTTGTGCTCCTCAAAGAGCTCGCTCAATTCCTGTAGGTATTTCTGGTGGACTTGATCAACCTCTTCCTCGGAAGGTTTGTGCTTCTTCTGCACTGGAATTGGCTTCCCAACTGGAAAAGAGACACAAACATTAGGAGGATCCAGCATCAAGTCCCTCTGAACACTTTGCATGTCTCAGCACAGAGCTGGGGGCCACCTCTGGATATGGTGGATGGATCGATATGATTGATTGTCCTGGAGTTTGGAAGGTAGCACAAGCAAGGAGGTAGGGACATGGAGGTTCAGATTCTGGCTCTGCTGTTGGTCTCCAGGGTCCTTGCCTCAGTTTCCCCATCTGCAAAGTTGGTCGCTGCCCAAGAGACCCTCTGTGTAGCTCTTTGAAGTAAGAAGGACTCCATCCCAGTGCAGTCCCCACAGCTGCTCCTGGCATCTCAGATGTGCTACAAGACAATATCATCCTAATATTTGGGTTGGGCTTTCCAAGCTGGTCCCACATGGTCCTGAGAATCTGCATTGCACATGGGGAAACTGAGGCACGGGGGAGCCCAAGACTATCTAAATACACTAGTGACTGGGGGGCTTCCACATCTGAGTTTGATTAGGAACCAATTACTCACTCATCTTCTCCTTTTATAAAGGGCAAATCTATTTAATTTGATTCCTAACACTAGAAGAAGCCTGTTCCCATCTCCCAGAGCCACCAGCAGCAGGACCAGGTGCCTGCAGGGGACAGGGAAGTCCATGAGATACTTCTCTTGCTCTGGTCTCTTACTCAAATTGTGTTTGTCAAGTGAAGGAGGGTTTCATCATCCTGTGATCCTGCTCCTCATCACATTAATGAAGAGCCCTTGTGATACAGCACAGCTCATAAAACCATTGAGACAATCCAAACAGGTTGTAAAACAATTAGAAGTAATTGCTGGCTGTCAAACCTGATCAGTGGGGTGAGCTCTGACCTGTCCAAACAACCTCTTTAATTCCATTAATTCCCAGAGCATCATCCACGCTGGTGGGCCAAGCATAGGATTGGTGAAAGCAGGGAAGACTTCTTTAAAATCAGAATGTTTCTTGAAATTTGGTCTCCCATGGGCTTGGTCTCAGGTCAAAACAGTGTGACATGTTCATGTGCAAATAGGTTGGGGTTTGTGGCCATGTCTGCACAGGACACTGAGAAAGCTGCAAAATGCTGAAGAGTTGTCCTACTTGTGATTGTAAAATTGGCTTGGGAATAGTTTAACCCAACGCTATTGCAGTGGTTCTACCAAGGTTGTGCTGGGGTTGGGGTTGGCTGCATCCCATAGGGGTGATTCAAAAGGGTTTGTAATGATAGGACCAGGAGTGATGGTTTTAAGCTGGGAAAGGAGAGATTTAGGCTGGATATTAGAAAAAAGTTCTTTAATCTGAGGGTGATAGATCAGGGGAATGGGCTGCCCAGAGAGGGGGTGGAGGCCCCATCTTTGGAGTCCTTCAAAGTCAGGCTTGATGGGGCCCTGAGAAACCTGAGCTAGGTAGAGATGTCTCTACTTGTGTAGGACCTGTAGAGGTCCCCTCCAGCCTAAAACTTTCTATGATGGAGTGGTCTTGTTTGCTCTGGAGCTTTTCCAGCATAGCCTATATGACCTGGGCTCTGTCATAAGACCAAGCCAGAGTCTCAAACCAGTGTGACACTTGAATATCAGGTTGGAAAAGCCTTCAAGGATCATCTGGTCCAACCTTTCTTGTCAAAAGCAGTTCGGGAGCAGTGGTGAGCAGCTGAGGATGCTCCTTTGCCAGCATGTTTCTAGCCCCCCATGGCTCATGCTCTCTGGCATGATGCTCCAGCCCGACAGGAGGACCACACAACCCAGTGACTGTCTCTCTTTGGCCAGGTTGAGTGTGGCCAGCATCATGCTGGTGTGCCAAGGAAGGACTTACCCACAGTGCAGACGGGTCGCCGGTAGGGCATCAGCCCAAAACTGTACTGGAAGATGCCTCGTGCATGGAAGAGGGGAAGGGAGATGCCCATGATCTGCTGGAGCCGGTGCTGGAGCTGCCGCAGCCAGGAGCCCTTGGGGTTCCTCACCTGCTGAAAGAGGTCATTCTCCCCAAAAGAGAAGACAGGAACCAGCGGGGTGCTGCGAGGAGTCAAACCCAAGGTAGGAGCATGAAGATTAGCAAAGCTCACCCCAGAAGACCCTCCATGTCCCTCTGCACTTCCACCTCCCTCTCCAAACCCAGCAGGAAAACCCATCAACCAACCACAGACCAGAGCATCCCTCCCAAGCAGCCCATGACCCCATGCCCTGCATCACCCGTTCTGGATGGCCAGGCGGACAAATCCCTTCCTGTTCTTCAGCAGCAAGGTATAAGATCCTGGTCGGGCATCCAGTGCCTCCTGTGCCCCACCAACGATGATGGCCAAGACATTCCCACCCTCTGGCTTCCTCAGCACGTAGGAGGCACTCTCCTTGTCAGAGGAGACGAGGCCTGAGGGGCAGAGAGGAAGAATAAATGAGCAGGGCCCTTGACAATCCAAAACCTCANTCCTGCTCCAGTGAGGGGATTGAACTAGATGATCTTTCAAGGTCCCTTCCAATCCCTGACATTCTGTGATTCTGTGGGTTGCTCTGTGCCATTTTTCCACCATTCTCCAGCTCCAAAGGGGTGCTAGACACTTGATTTTCAGAGTTTTCCTACCCTTTGGCAACCTCAGCCCAGCTCCCCTGAAAGGTGCTGGATTCACACACAGCTCTGCTCTGTCAGTGTACAATTAGCCCTTTGCTGTCTGGCCCAGAAGTGAGAAATAAAAGAAAAATCAGGAAAAAAAAGCAAATTAAAAACTAGATGCTCTCAAGCCCCAGGGAAAATCAAAACGTGTCCAATCTTCAACCGTTGTAAAGTCAGTGAAACATTTGCTCTAGGTCAAAACACACACGAATTTCAGTGGATGCTGCTAACTTTTAATAATTTTATGCAGCTAATTTTCGTAACTGGAGAAGAGAAGGCTGAGGGGAGACCTTATTGCTCTCTACAACTCCTTGAAAGGAGGTTGTAGAGAAGTGGATGTTGGTCTCTTCTCCCAAGGAACAAATGATAGGACAAGAGGAAATGTCTCAAGTTGCACCAGGAAAGGTTTAGATTGGATGTTAGGAAAAATTTTTTTACTAAAAGAGTGATTAAACACTGGAACAGGCTGCCCAGGGAGGTGGTGGAGTCACCATCCCTGGAGGTGTTCAAAACCATGTAGA